>JUFY01000101.1:0-37315 GCA_001855655.1 Leptopilina clavipes
TTATCTCCAGCAGTTTTTACCAGTGATTATTTGGTAATATAAAAAGATATATATATGTTTTATAAAGAAACTATAAGGAAATAAATAGGGGAGACCGGGGTGTAGTGGCTAACTTTTTACTCTTTGTTATTTTACTTCGTCATTTTTACATTATTTAAATGTTTATCCCACAGAAAAGTTACTCTAGTATTTCAGCTTTCTTTTAAAAAAAAAACGTCCCGATATCTCTCCTACTTCTTTTTCTAGAACGATTTTTCTGGAGTATGCAGAGCTATTCAATACGCCCCAGGCCGGGGCGTTATGGCTAATAAGTAAAATTATTATTTTTAAGTTCAAATTTTATAATATTTGAACTAAATATTGTTAATTAAGGTTTGTACATTAAATTTATTATATAAAGTATTGAAAATTAACATATTTAACTAAAACTTTTAATTTTTTTGCGAAATAGTCTGTAATCAAAGTAATAGTCTTTAATCAAACTAAGAAACTGTATAATAAATTTATTTTAATGAATAAAATTCACATTCATAATTAACACTTAAATTACAATTTTTGAAATACTTTTCTGATCTCTGAAATAGTTTTCAAAGCAAAATTATTTTTTTTACAATAATCCAAATAAGAAATGCACTAGCCATCACGCCCCTGGCAATACTAGCCATTACGTCCCGGGAGTACTTGTCGAATATTTTGATATTTTTTATCAATACAGTAAGTGTTAATCAAAAATCTCCTATTGTCCCTTAAAAATAAATGTTTCGAGCTCAAAACGTGATATTGCTTGAATTTTAAAAATTATTTTTGAAAAAAATATAACAAATAAAAAAAATGTTTAAAATTTACTTTGGTGTGTCAAAATTAGTTTTTCTACTATATTTTCTACAATTGTGAATGAATATCAATGAAACTTGCTACAAACTTGCAGTACACCAAGTACATTAACTTGAGTGGGGAGTGAAATTATTTTGACTTAGGACTTTTAAATAAATTACAATTATTTATTACGCCCCTTAGCTTTTACGCCCCGGTCTCCCCTACATATTAGTTAGACGAAGATGTAATTCATTTCTTTCAGTTTGTAAAAGTATACATTTTAGTTAGAGACACAATTTAAATTTTTGTAACTTTTTTCAGTAGTAAAAGTACATTTCAGTCAGACATAATATAAATTTTTGTAACTTTTTTAGTGGTATAATAGTGTATTTTTGTCAGACAAATTGTTTTGTAACTTTTGTTTTAGTAGTAATACTGCGTATTAGTCAGACATTGAAAAATTCTCATAATTATTGTTTCAGTAGTAAAAAACATTTTAAGTCAGCCAGATTAAAAAACATTCTTAACTTTTGTTTCAGTAGCAAAATTGATTTTAGTCGGACATATTAAAAATTCTTTGTTATGTTTTTTCAGTAGTAAAAGTCCATATTGGTCAGACATAGTAATTGAGAAATTAATATCCACATTTAGTTTTAATAATTAAAAAAAAGTATTTATCATTAATTATTGTATATTACAATAATATTAATTTATTTAATTATCACCAATTTTCTCCCAGCATTTGGAAATGAAACGACCTACAGTAATGGAACAGAAAAAGTTGGTTGTCCAAGTATTCAGGAATGGTGTCGATACACGCCCCAAATGACAATTATTCAATTTCTCATTGGCTATACATTCACAACAATTGGTTATCCACTGGGCGTGACATTGACGCAAACGATATTCAGTAAAATATTGGGCCCACGACCGCAGGGTGTTTGGATGGGTCTCATGACGGGCGCCGGTTGCGTCTCAAGAATTTTGGGTCCTATTTGCGTTGGTGTTATCTACAATCGTTATGGGACCTATCACACCTTCGGTGTCACTGGAATGACACTTGTTTTGTGTATGATTTGGATACAAATTGTTGACAAGAGACTCATTCCATTGGAGGAATTATTGGAACAACAAGTGAATTCTGACAATGTGGAGAGGGGAGAGAGAAGAATTATCGAAGTGCCATTGAGAAGAATGGAAAATCAAAATCATCATCATGCAACAGACTCGACACGAGTCCCTCTAAATATCAATGACGAAACTGATGAAAAGCATATGGAAGATTAGCAATTTCTTTCCAACAATCGAGAGAGAGAGAGAGAGAAAAGTGTAATTTTACAGAAACTGCAAAATATTTTTATAACATTAAGTGATAGAATCGATTAAATCACTTAAGTTTAAAGTATTAAGAAAAGTAATGAATATTTTTCGATAAATTTTCATTTTAGTTTTAAATATACATATACGTCATCGATTAAGAAAATGATAAAAAAAAATTTGTGATAAAGTTTAAAAAGGACCATGCTCAAATATGAGATTTTTAGAAATAATATCATTTTTATACTTTTTAGCCGGAAACGACTTAATATTGTTATATACACGAATAAAATATTTTCTTTAATACATCCGTATGTCATTATTTTAGAATTTAGAATTTAAATTTATTATTTAGTATTTTACATATTTTTTACTCCAGAGATATTTTTACACTTTTTATTATCATAATTGTAAAACAAATTTTTCTTCCAAATATTTTCCAAATATTTCACATATATGCCTCATTTTCAATCCTAATGTTTTTGTTGATAATACAGGAAAAAAAATATAAAGTTACTTTTACTATATTTATAATTATAGTAAAATGGAAACTGACTGAAATTTCTGCCAATTTCTCTCAATGTTTACTATTTCCAGAGTAAATTTTACTATCTCTAAAGCAGCTTCTAATAAAATACATAAAATTTTCTTTGGAAATATTAAAATTTATTTTGGAAATAGTAAAAATTGAGAGAAATGCGCAGGAATATAGTCAGTTGCCATTTTACTATGTAATATATACATATAGTAAAAAGTTATATATTTTATATATTTTTTTTCCGTGTGTATTTACTTCAAATGCTAAAATTATTGACTCAATTGCAGTTTGTTTTATTCAAATAAAAATCATTTGGTGAAAGTATAAATTTTACTCGTTCAAAAAAGCAGTTAAAAAAATTAATAAGTTTATTATCTTCAAATGTAGTAAAAAAAAATTGTTTTAAATTAAAAAAAATTTCTTTAGTTAGAAATAACTATTAATTATTAACGTTAAATTAACTTTTAGGTTATGTCAAAGTAACTAAAATTGCTGCACCCAGAGAAATATTTTATTTGAACCAAATATAATTTATTTGAGTTAAATAAACGTATATTTGTCTCAGAGCCAACTAAATTATTTATTTGAACCAAATAAAAATTTTATTTGAACCAAATAAAAATTTTATTAGAACCAAATAAATTTTTATTTGAACCAAATAAAATTTATTTGTTCCAAATAAATAGTTTATTTGGCTCTGAGACAAATATATCTTTTTTCTGGGTGTAAAATGTAATTATGGTCATATATACCTATGTCTTTTTCAGAATCTGTTCTTTCTTGACTGTTGCGGTTTAGAAATGGAATAAAGTTTTTAAAACTGATTCCCTGTGCATGATCTGAAAATTAAATTATTTTGTTTATAAAAAATACAGATTGCACTGAAAAGTATCCATAGAAAATATATAAATTTAAATTTCTTTATATATATTCTAAAATACACAAAAGGTAGAAATTAAAAAAAAATTCTATTATCGTAATTGATGTATTATTTTTCTATTTAGTGATAAAAGTGAGATTTTTTTTTCTTTTTAAACATTATAATATTTAAAAAAAACTGTAGTTTAAAAAAAAAATAAAAAACTATTAGTTTTAAAAACTATTGTTGAATTACAATAAAATTTGTTAATGTATGAAAAATATATATGAGAAGAAAATTTTATTTTAGACAGTAAATTTTGTACGATGATGTTCTATTTGTTATTTCAATTAATTAAAAGTCACTTACCACAGAGGTATAAATTTGTGAAGAGCACAAAAAACCATAAAGATTGGAATGTTATTTTCATGGTTCTCTCGGCGACTATAGCAGAGAATGACAAAAAAAAACTAGTGAAAAATGATTTTAAAAAATCGAACAAGTCACTCTGTATTTATACTGTAGTATGTCACGAAAAACATAAAAAAAAGTTATTAAAGTAAAATAATTTTTTAGTTTTTAATGTAAAATATCAAATGAAAAGTAAAAAATCTTACCATAAAAGTGATAAACATTTTATCATTATACTTTTTAAGGTTGAAGAAAACTTTATAAATAACTAATTTTAATTTTTCATATTATTACAAAATATATTAAAATTTATTTAAAAAATTACGAAGCATAAGGTTCGTAATATTTTTATGTCAATTACATATAAGCGTAATAATCATTAGAATAAATAAATCATTTATTTAAATTGCAATTTAAAATATTCAATAATTAAAAATTTAATCTATTTATTTAAATTGCAGTCTAAAATGCTAAATTAAAAATTTAATTTAATTTACAAAAATTAAAAAAAAACAATGAAAGTTTTTTATATCAGTAAAAAAAATATGTAATATATTTAATTTTATTTATTACATATTTTACATATTTTATTAATTATTAATTACATTAATAATGAAATAATTATAAGTAGGTATTAATTAAAAAATTACATTTTTCTTAAATATTTATCACTTTAAAAAAAAATAGCGAAAAGATTATTTTTCCAATATTTTAGTTCTCTGAAATATTAATATAATCACAAAATTTTATTAGATGGAAAATCACGTGTATATAAGAAATAAAGATTAAAAATGTACAAAAGCTTTTTTACTGCTTCATTTATTTTGAAGAAAAAATATATTCCGAAAAGAATTTGAAAGTAAATTAAATAAAATTATTCAAGAATTGGTTTACCAATTCTTGAATAATTTTATTTAAATTGAAAGAAAGCTTACAACATGATTATAAAATTCGCTTCAGGGAAGCTTCCCTGAATATTCCAATCAAAGGTTCCATTAAAAATTTTTTAAGCTCTTTTTATGTTTTTATTTTTCATTTTTTTTTTTATTTTGTACATTAGTATAATGTAATGGATAAATGTCATTAATTTCAGAATATTTAAAAAATGAACCTTCAAACTTCCAGGAAGATATCGTTTTATTGCTATAATAATAAAACAATTTTTCTGTGCATTTAAAATTTTAGATATTAGATAAAAATTGTTATTTGCTATCTGGTGAAATTAAGTATTTTAAAATTTTTGTTTTGTACATGTCAATTTTAGTTTTATCTATATTAGAATGATATGTATTGTATGGAAAGTTTAAACGAAACTAAAAAAAAATTTGTAAATCACAAAAAAGCAAAAAATATAATTTTTTTTTTAATAATATAATTTTAAAACAAATATTAATTCATTTTGTGTACTTTATTTAAGGTATTACAAAGTTTTCATTTTCACAAATCATAGTAGTTGTAATAGATTAATTTCTCAAATGACAAAAAAAAACCAAAATTAGATATTCAATTTATCAACAAAGTACTTACTTTAGATGTAAAAAAAGACTTTTCACAAATATTAATATAATCTTAAAAAATAATAATAAGGGCACAATTACACAAAAATAATTTATCAACATCTCTCACTCTCGTTCAATATTATATAATTCGAGAGGATAAAAATGATACAAAATACATTTTTTTTTAAATCTTACATTAATTTTTCCAGTCTTAATTGTTAGAATATATTTAACAATAGAATTTCGAAAAAAGAGAATTAGTAATTTTTCAATTTCAAAAATTAACTTCCAAAAATTAACAAACATCAAATATTAATAATTGTCACATTAAAATTTCATATCAAACCACAAATAACTTTTAAAAATCTAACAAAATTATTGTCTTTTTCAAGACATAACTTACCATGCATATCAAATTGGTCCAATAGTGCGTTTTACTAACTTTTGCATTATATACTAAATATTAATAATTAATAATTAATAATTAATAATAGTTGATTTTGAATCTATTTACAATTTCTAAAAGCTATGTAAACTTTTATAACGTACAGCCAAATACAAATCAGTCTGTAATGACGTACACGATATCATTTATATAAAGTAATAAACACTATGTTTGATAACTAAATTATAAAATACATGTTACAGAAATTATTATTAAATTGTCTCTTCTTGTTTCATTTCAATTCGTTCATTTTAAGGCCGCAAATTTGATTCATTACTACTAAAATTACTTTCTAACGAAACATACTTTCATTTTCAATCATTCTTGCACCTGTCTCTGTAATTACAATAAAGAAACAACATAAAAAAATCATTTTCACAAAATGTTCACAATTCTAATATTATGAACACAAAATGAAAATTTTCACAATGTGTCCATTAATTTTGGCATATAATTATATTTTAGAAATATAATCAATTCAGTAGTCTTCTTTTCGATTCAAATTTGCCAAGATGTAACTCTGTTGTGTTGCACTTTTTATAACTTCCATCCATCTAAAAAAATTGGAATTTTTTTCACGATATTACTTCAATTCCATTTCTTTCAAAATTGCTTTTCTTATTTTTTAAATGAAAAGAACAATTTTTAAAAAATAAATTTAAAAAAAAATACAATACTCGAGTGCCTTACCTTCCAAAAGTATAGTCACTTTCAGCTCTAAAGAAATATACATGACTTTTAAATTGTAATTTAAAGACAAAATCTTTATTGATTGCATCCTTCTCTGATGGTGTAGTGACGGTATATCCCAGTAAAGGGAGACACGCAAGTGGAAAATTATCTCTGTGTGACTTGTAGAAAAATAAACAGAAATTTGTAAAAACAACCCAAAGTCTTTGCCATCCGTTGCTGTTTTTAAATTTTCTCAAAAGAAATCCACTCAGTTGATTCTAAATTGTTGGAGGAAAATAAAAAAAATTCATATAAATTTTCTTATAAGCAAAACAGAAATATTTTTCTTGCAGTAAAATGATAAAAAAAATGCATATACCTCAAATGCACGAAGTTGGTCGCTATAACTGATACTTGTATTTCGATGCCAGCATACATGAACAGTTGTATTACTTCTTTGTGATGCTTTAGCTCCACCACAACTCGTTCTATCGATTTCAATTCCCGTTCCATCTCCTACTTCATCCGCGGAGCCAAATACTTTTATTTCCATTTGAATAATAAAATTTTACAAATGTAGATAAAATTGTAAAATATAATTTTTTTTTGCTAAACAGTTAATTACTTACTGCATGTTTGAAGATTCGAATAGGCAGATTTTGTCTCTGTTGTATTTGCCATTGCAATAGTATTATTTAAATCTTCAAGCCAACGTTCTTTTTCTTCCTCATTATTTGCAGCGACTGTGAGGTAACTGAATAAATAAAATAAAAACAAACGACCAATAATTTTAATTCCATTTTTAAGTTTCTAATAATTATTAATAAAAAAAAAAAACAAGAATTAATAAGAATTACATACTGATTGCCTTGGCCCAAAATAACAAAAACATTCTCTGCTATCGTTTTGTTATCGCTTTCTTGAATCGACATTCCTTTCAAGGGAAGTTGACCATGTACTCGAAAACATTGAGAAGGCTGCTGTGTTCTAGATGTGTATAGTAGTACATCAGAAAACTAAAAATCATAAAGAAAGAATATTTTCACTTCACGTAAAATCAATTTAAAAAAAAAACATGGAATTAACTTCACTAACTCTGCAAACATTTGAAAAAATAGAATCTTACCAAAAAGAACATCCATTGTTGAAATCCCTTACGACTGTATTTCTGCAAACAACCTTGTCTGATAAATTTCCGATCCCCCTGGACTAGATTGTCAAAACCGCTTATGTCTCTTTGTAATTCGCAAAGTTGAACAAGATTCTCCTGCAAAAATTGATTATAATTACAAAAAAAATGTATTTCACCGTATTAGCAATATTTTCAGTAATTAAAATAAATTACCGCTTGATGTAAAATAGTGAAAGCCTCCAATAGCGTTTCGCCAAGTCTATCTCTAGCAGCTAAACAGTCTTCGAAATCAGTGTGATCTTTTGGATAATGATCTAGTAACCCTTTAAATGAACAATAAATAATCATTTAAAAAGAAAATCAAATACTGAAATTCTTTTGTTTCTAATTTTTAAATATCTACTTAAAATAAACAACTAAACGTACTATCAATAATACTGTTGTAATGGAATAATCGCTGTAGTGGTTTTAAGAGGAATGAGCTTAATGGTAGATAACAATGTTTCTGAGATTCAAAGTCTCTGCACAATTGATCGAATTGCTTTGATGTTCTCATTGAATACTCCATTTTCTCAAGAACGGGCATCAAATTTTCCAAATACTGATCGTAAAGTGGAAGAATATTCAATAATGTATTGTAAAGAAAATCTCCAATATTGTGCCTCGCATTACTTTCCCAGCGTGTTAAACGTGCTTCCATTTCTTGAAGACAAGGACCATGCGCATCGGCAAGAAATTCCAACAACGTCACCATTGAATCACCCTCTGTGTCTGTTTCTTTCGTCAATTCCTCACGGAACCACTAAAAAATATCATTAATAATTAGTAATAAATGCAAACAATATCATTAATAATTATTAATGAATGCAAACAATATCAATAATAATTAGTAATAATAAGCAAACGAATCTATAAATAATAATCATGTTTATTACAGACCAAGTTGAAGTCCACAACGTTTATCATCAACGATTCAAAGAAATTGAAAGAAAGAAAATTAATAAATTAAAATCAAAGAAAATTAATATATTTTTCAAGCAAAAAAATAATATTTATTGTCTACAAATTCTTCTTTTTATACATATTTGTTGATTAAAAGAAAATTGGAAAAAATTTCTTTTAGATAAAAATTATGTAATAGAAAAATATTTTTCTTTTAAATCGTTGATCATAAACGTTGTTGACTTCATCGTCGTTAATTACAGTAAAAACTTACCACATTAATAACATCTAAATCTTTTTTATAAGTTCTTTCTGTCATGAGAAGCTCTTTAGCAATGAAATAAGCCTTGTCAATTGGCCACTTCTAAAAAGAAAATTAACAATATTAATCATAATTACATAGTGAAATTAATTACAAAATACGTATATGAAATATGAAAAATAATATTTCTAAAATAAGATTTTCAAATTACCTTTATTTTACGAACTTCAGCGTCTTCGGCATCTTCATTTTTCAATGTTTTTAATGGACTCAGATCTGGAGTATGGACAAAACTATTATTACTAATTTCCGGTATTCCATTAGTTCGTTTTTCTGGAGACTTAGTATTTGCGAATACGGAATTGTTGTTTTGATTTTTCGGTGATTCGTCATCTGTCTCCGTTTTCGAATCTGTAAACAGGAAGATTATCAGTTAATGAGTCTTTTTTTTGTCGAATTGATACGAATTCGAAGTCCCCAACGTTTAATGATCAACGATTAAAAAAAAATTCTATTATAATTATTTTTTAATTTTTGTCTACAAAAAAGTTTTTGAAATTTTTTTTTTATAGACAATTTAAGAAATAAAAATTTTTAGGCATCAAATATTATGATTTTCTCGTTGAAAAAATATTAATTTTTCTGAATCGTCGATAATAAACGTTGTGGACTTTAAATTCGTAAATTGATGATATTAAAACAAATAGAAAAATTTAAGAACGCGTTTAAGACATGGGTATCAGGCTAAAAGGGTTTCATGCTGAAGTGCTATATTAAGTTTTGTTAATAAATATCTCAGTTTTTAATTTCACATAAATAGCTTTATAAAAGCAGTAAATTAAATTTTAGCAAAATAAAAAGATAGCCCTCAAGTTTATGGACATACATTTTCAAGATGATACTGTGAAATTTTATATATATATTTTTTTTTGAAAATTGATTCCCTCCTACCGGAAATTATTTCTCCAATAAAATTAAAATAAAAAAAAATTTTGTCAAAATTTCCCAATTGAAATTCAATGTTATGCAATTACAATTTTCTAAATAAATTAGCTAAGCTAATTATTATCAAAAATATTTCTTTGCTCAAATGCACATTTAATTCAATGCATGCAAATAAATAATTGGACGGGTCTCATTAATATAAATCTAACAATCGTGCTCACAATTTTGATACAATATAAATTATATGGCTTCGCTACTCTAAAATCATCGTCTGAGATGAAAAAAAATTCTTAAAAATAGTAAAGAGAAAAAGAAAAACTAAATCTGGAACCTACTCTAAATAAAAACGAGTCTGGTCATTGTGGAAACTGAATATTAATTATTAATATAGAAGACAATATAAATTCATATTTTTTCCAAAGAACTTTACAAACGGTGAAAATTTTCTTTTTCAACCTGTCAATAAATCCAGACTCGAAATTAAAAACAGCAAATATCACATATACAATACAGTTTTTTTTTTTTGTTAAAAGGAGAGAGAGAAAAAAAAGTATTCACAATAATTAGGATTCCTTGGGGATTACTCACACATGGTATATTGTCATCCAGTCGATCAACAATTCCAGGAGTGCGATAAAAAAAAAATACGAAATGGAAAAAAAAGAAAAAAAAATGTACCCACGAGATTAAATAACAATTCAGATGTGAGCCAGAATTCAAAGACCCGAATGAGAATTACAATAAAATCGGAAAAAATTTTAACTCTTCAACAAGAATTTGATGTCAAGAAAATATATTTCTCTTTCAAACAGAAATTCATCAGTTTCAAAATAAAATAGAATTCTGAGACAGTGTAAGAAAAAAAAGGCGAAGAAAATTCGAAAATTTCATTAGAAAATAATGAAAAAATAGAAAATACAGGTAAAATATAGGTAAAATTATCCAGTAAAATATGAGAAAAATCAAATGTAGAAAAAGATGTTAATCGAAAATTTTAATAAAACAGAAACGAAATCAGTTATATGCCTGTTGAATGACTTTGTATATAATTTATTATATATTAATTATTATGTATCAATAGTCAATGTACAATATACTTCCTACTTTTGGAATATCAGTTTCTCTTTTAACCTGTCACCCCGTGTGTTGTAACGCTCGTCGGGGGAACCGCGCAACGG
Source organism: Leptopilina clavipes (assembly GCA_001855655.1). Classification (NCBI taxonomy): domain Eukaryota; kingdom Metazoa; phylum Arthropoda; class Insecta; order Hymenoptera; family Figitidae; genus Leptopilina; species Leptopilina clavipes. Next base: position 11,017 of record JUFY01000101.1, read on the forward strand.
ATTTAGAGATATAACAGTTACGGTATTAATTTAATAATAATAATAATGATTATAATAATAATTTTTTTTTAAAATTACATGAATACAAATTAATGAAGAGCGTCGTGGTACCTATATACCTCACTTTTTTTTTCATTTATATCTTAACAATTCTCTATCTTTTATTCACACATTCTAACCGACTTTTTTTTTTCTTTTTTTTAATTATTATTTCATTTAAATTCATTCACAATTAATCAGTTCACATACTTTCCTAATTTGTCGCATGAGAAAACAAATTCCTCAAAATCGTCCCAAATGTATAAAAATTTCAACAATTTCATTTTTTTATAATTAAGATAATAAAAAAAATATATTCCTTTTTTAAATGATGAATATTGTAATATTTTTAAATTTAAATTAAAAACTTTAAATTTTTAATTTAAAATTTTTAGTTTTAAATTCAAAATTTTAAATTCAAAATTCAAACGAAATAATTCTTGAATTCAATTAATATGGCACAAGTATTAAGCAGAAATAATTGAAACGACTCAAGGAAGGTTATTCATTCATAGTTCATCAAAATATTGAAAAAGTTAAAACGAGATTATATATAATGGAATTTACTACACTTAAAAAGATTTTTTTTCTTTTTTTTTATAATATACATATATGTGTATATAAAGTGGTATACGAATATTTATCAAAAGGGTATACAGACTTGATACTCAACTATAAAAAAAAAATCAAAAGCGAGATTAGTATTATATGAAAATCCATATTTATGAACTCCATATTTTCTAAATTTCTATTTTTCACGTATAATTTGGACCATGCTTGAATTCATGCTGGAACTTTGAAAATATACTTCGAAAAGTGAGATTTCTAGTCAGTGATTTATCAAAAATTAATTAACAATAATTATTATGGATATTCGGAAAACTGCAAAAAATCCTCTGGAATTATTTCATGTTCGATTCTTCGATTATTTCCAATTATTTCCAATTTTGGAAAAAATTATAGAAATTAAAAAAAATTGAAATTGAAAAATTAAATTTAAAAAATTAAATTGAAAAAATTAAATTTTTCCAGTAAATTTTTAATATTAAGAGCAAAGGTCAGATTAAAGAACTTCAAATATTCCGAAGGTATCGATTTGTCATCGTGGTTTATTTTCGTTCTTTAAAATCGAAGATTCGAACATAGAGAACAAAAAAAGAAAAAGAAAAAAAATTGACAAGAGTAAACAAGGGATAATGAAAAATCCATTTACATTTATATATTATATATATAATGTTGTAAATATATATATATAATATATTTGTTATGAAGAAATATTGGACAATTTAAAATGTAGTGATTTTGACAGTATCTGAGTTCCAGTCTTGTTCGAATGGACATACTCGAATACGGTAATAAGACATCGTGACAAAGTGGCAGATAATCGTGATCGTGTCAGGGTCGCTACGTAATGGTTCACGTAAAGCCATTTAATATGATGCGGGAATATTTTTTTTTAATAACCACAGAATACAGGATAGTAGGGACTTCTATAATAATGGAAGCAGCAGCGTAACTAGGCCACACTTTTCATTAATTTAAACTTTCCTCTCTTGCAATTTAAAGTTTGCATCATCATATAGAAATGGCCCATTTATCTCCATTAAAACTCCATTATCCACATATTTGTTAACATACGAATTTATTCTCATTTCCTATTATAATTAATTAATGCAAATTTACAATTTACACTTGAAGACAATATTTATTTGTCCCTCGTTTTCATAAACTTTATCATGATAAAATTATCATTATCACAACATTATAAAAACTATTTCAAGAATTTCAAAAATTTCAAAAAAATGCATTCGATATTTTCTAAAATTCTAAATTCTTACAGGAAGGGAGAGGAAAGATTAAGCAGTTACGCCACTGAGAAAATAAATTCAAACAGGATTTTACAAGAAATAAAAATATAAGCAAGCAACTATCTAAAGAAAAGAAAAGAAAATTAAAATTATTCCGATTTGAAAAAAAAAAATATTACCAATGAGAAAATTAAGAGAAAACGGAAAATTATGAAAAATACGATGAATCAATGAACGATTGATGAAGTGATTGATGAATATTATATAATTAATTAATTATCATATGTATATATTACCGATAGAAAAATACAATTAGCTATTAAACTTTATCTGTGAAGTAGAAAAACTGACAAAGACTGAAAAATACAAATCACACTTCAAAATATGTTAATGGTTTACAACAATGAATTATTATTAGTTGGGATAAAAAATCGAATCGCTTAAAACATCAAGTATTATTATATCAGTAATTATCTATTATTAAAAATTTTCCGCGTTATATAATTTATTCAAAGAGACATTAAAATTACTCAAAATTCAAGCAAAACGAGAAAAAAAATAAGAAAATTAAATTTTTTTTTTTCAGAGACTATCTCTAGAGTTTGATAAAAATGTGAATTTATTAACGATTACCAACGAGAAACGCTTGTATAAAAACTAGTCAACAGTCATTAAAGATTATTAACAAGCACAACTTCTAAAATGTCTAAAAATTCTAATCGTCTACTTATCCTAAGGATGACAAGAGGACCATAACGTTAATTATGTTAACTATACATTTATCCAACATTTATATATAAATTCAAAGAAACAAAATGTCTCTTAATGATAAATGAAACGTTATGGATCTCAAATTTTTTCACATATGAGATGATGGAATAATAAATCAGTAAATAAATTATTTTATGAAAAAGAAAAAATTAAAGCATCAGCACTAAGAAAAAAAGTCTAAAGGGATTAGGGATTTGAAAAAAAAGAAAGTGGATACTTTCATTGTTTTACGAGACAAGATAAAATTGATAATTCTTCTAGAGAGACCTTGATGATGATGATCTTTTTTCCAAAAGAGAAATTAATTATAATCATTTGATTAGCGAGAATTTCTAATAATAATAATTGGATTAATGTGTCCACCTTTGAGATTTTTTGAAATAATCGCAAAGCAACGAAAGTGGATTGAAATTGCCTATTATAATTAAAGGGAAGAAACTGCTTTATAATAAAAAATGGTTGTGCTTTTAGTATTGAAATATAATTATTGAAAAAATTGTCATTGAGGAAAATTATCTGCTTTCCTAATCAGTCAGCAAATCTTGATTCAATAATCGTGTATTAGAGAATTAATTGTTCAATACTTGCTAGTTTTTGAAAGTTTAGTTTAGTTTTTAGTTTTTTTTTTGTGTGTCTTGAAATTAGTTAGATTTCATTATTGAAAAGTCGGTGTGGCTCTCTGATTTTTCTTTAGTTTCCTTCGCTTCATCGTGGATAAACTGGTAAGAAGCGATTGGTCAAGGTGCGGGGCGTCGCGTGAACCATAACGTTACGCACCTGGTTGACCCGATACGGCACGTGCCAAGCTGGCGAATTCACAAACCCATTCGAGAAGGTCCAAGGATTGTAATCACCACCTGTCGAGAAGCACTTCATCTTCGTAAAAATCCTTAATGATCAATGAGGATGGATAAATTGCCAATCATTCAACATCAAAAGTCCCCTTCAATCAATTTTCCATCCAATTCAATTGCTGGAACTTTGAATATTTTTCCATAGAAATTAATTAATAACAATTATTAATTATCAATTATTATTCATTTTCAATTAATATTAATTATCAATTAATATTGGATCATTAATATTATATCATTTTCCATAAAAATTAATTAACAAAAATTATTAATTATCAGTTATTATTAATTCTCAATTAATATTGATCATTAATATTATATCATTAATATTATATTATTATTATTATATTATTATTATATTAATATTATATAATTAGACACCTGAAAAATAATTTCTTTGATTCAAATAATGAACTACTTGACTATTATCAAATAAATATTTATTTCTATCAAATAAATTTTATTTGAGTCAATTAAATGGTATTTGACTCAAATACAGAAATTATTGATTCAATTACAGTTTATTTGATTTAAATAAAAATTATTTGGTTCAAGTAAATATTTATTTGATAATAGACAAGTAATTCATTATTTGAATCAAATTTTTTTTCAGTGTATTAATATTACATTATTATATTAACATTATATTAATATTATATTAATATTAATTATCAATTAATATTAATTAATTATTATTGAAAAATATTCCTTTCAATTTAATGAAAATGAAGTTTTGACAATTTATATACCATCACAAGGATCTCCTGATTGAGTTCTATTCTTTTTTCTTTCCAAATATATAATATATGTAAAATTAGAGAATCACCTGAATTAAAAAAGTAAATGAGAAACTAATCATGAAGGATGTTTTTGAGCAAATTTCTAATATACTTTCAGATAAGAGATTTGATATTTTAATTTTAGAAGGCAAATCTTGGAGGACTCATAATATAAATTAATATTTGTCAAAACAAAAGTTTCGTGAAAATTAACCAATAAAGAAGTTGTGGTGATATTGGTGTCGATTCATTCAACAAATATTCATCTACCGATATATTGTTCCCTAAGCGCAAAAAAAAGAACCCTTTTTAAACATACTTTAAATGTTGGTATTTATAATTAAAGATCTGGTTCATAATAAGAACATCAGTCGTTTATAATATTTCTCTAAGTGAACTAATGAAACCCTGACGCTTTCATTTTCGTTATTTATTATTTTTATATCTATTTTTTTAATTTATAAATAAGATTTTTAATGCGTATTTACAGCTACACTTCATAAGCAGCAGAATGTTTCAAAAATTAATAATCAAACAACAAATTAACATAAACTTTCTTTAAAATATTCGAAAAAAATTATTCATTCTGAAACATTCCACTCATTTTTTTCTTTTTTCTTTTATTTTAATCAAGAATAAAATTCTTTTCCTCTTTGATTTCATGAAAAATTCCTTGCACATTCTATTCAATGAAACCTGAGACAAATTTTTTTTTTGTCCTTCTAGGACACATTTTTTTTCATGTTTCATTCATAAAATACAAAAAGAAAAAAAAAATTAATAATTAACTTTTTTTTGTACAGAAATATTATTTATATATTTATATTTAGAAATGATAGAGACATAGTCGATGAGAAAAGAAAGAAAATGAAGAAAACGAAAAAGTGCAGTAAAAAAAATGTACAAATGGAAAAATGGACTGCAAACGATGCAGAATGCACACAATAAATACGTGACTTTTTCAAAATAAAAGAAAATGTTTATCAAACTAAAAAAAAACTAAAGTGTCAGTTCAATAACTAATTACCTATTATGTAATCTCAAATTCATTCAAAAAAAGATTTACAAGAAGATTTGAACTGACACTCGCCAAAAAAGAGAAACAGGACTTATCAAAAAAGATTCAGTCACATGCTTCGAAAGGGATTAAATAATGAGATTTAATAGGAAGAGACGAGACACCACAAATTACATATTAATTATGAAAATGGACCCGCCGACCCTAAAAAATTCTCAACGACAAATTACGTATTTCAACATTGCATAACGTAAAGTTTTCTTTTTCATTCTCAATATAAAGACGCGACATAATTTTTTATCATCCAACCTAGTTTTGAATAAATTTTTTTATATATGCAAGCAGACAAAATTTACCATCACCTTCAATTTTTTTTTTAACAACTCTCTAAATTACGATACATCATCTTTCCCATATAGATCTAAATAAACTCGTCAGCTTCAATCGGCACTCAGCACTTTTTAATTATTTATATATAATATATATTTATATTTATCAATTGTTCTTTTTTAATAATTGTTTTCTTTTTTCGTTTAATTGCGTACATATATAAATATATACCTGTGATATACCAAGTTTTATCTTAAACACTACGACTTAAAAAAAGTAAAAAGCGACAATTAATCATAATTATGTTTTTAATTTTAAATTGAAAATATCACTTCCGTATTAAATGGGCTCAGCTAAAATATTATCGAAAAAAAAAATGATAAGTTAAATCGCATTTCTAACGGACAGCAAAAACAAATTCGAATTTTTATATTTTTGCGCACATTTAAGGCTTTGGCTCATCTATGTAACGTTCAACGAGAATTAAATTTCTTCTAAGAGAAGAAAAAAATGTTCTTCTCTGCATTTTTCTTAATCATTAAAACGACCCAATGTCCCAAAATTGTAGACGTTTGTTTAACAAAAATCTAGAATAATTAACAAAAGATAAAGATATGTTTTTTTTGCTAAATACTCTATTAATTCTATATAGACTATTATAAAAAAAAGATAAAATTAATCAAAAAAAAAAAAATATTGCACAAAATATTGATTACTTTAAATATTATTCTCTCGACCTTCTTGTTACAATTAGAAACATCTATTTTTCAGGACATGAATCGTGATTATCTATATATATTATAAATTCAAGAAACTCTCTTCTACTAACAACAAATATCAGACTATTCTACTCTCCTAATATTTCTATTGTATATAAATTGATGTCCTCACTACTAAAAATTAATTGATATTGTACTTATTCTACAGAAAGTATCGAATTTCCTAGCTAGACAATGAGTCATGATTTAATGATTGATTTATAATTATTATGTGAATTGAATGTTTCAACTGAAACATTAGCAGACAAATAGAGTAATATCAATATATTTACTCCATACACACGGATTCTATAGAAATTCAAGATTATTCTTATATTTGAATAAATGAGTTTTTATCAAAAATTTTATTGATGAATTTGGTATAAAAACTAGGCACGGTGCAAAATTGAAAAAATGAAAGGGAACATCGATCGATCCTCTAGATTTAAAAAATTTTTCTTTCTTCACCCCCCCCACCCTATAACTGAAAAAGCCATTTTTTTGATCTTGAAATTGCTTTTCAGTGTGAATATTTTTTGGTAAACTGAAAAAAAAATTATATGATTCAAATAATGAATTACTTGACTATTATCAAAAATAAATATTTATTTCTGTCAAATAAATTTTATTTGAGTTAATTAAATGGTATTTGACTCAAATAAGAAAATTATTGATTCAATTATAGTTTGTTTGTTTTAAATAAAAATTATTTAATTCAAGTAAATATATTTATTTAAAACAAACTATAATTGAATTAATGATTTCTTTCTTTGAATCAAATACGATTTAATTGACTTAAATAAAATTTATTTGATTCAAGTAAATATTTATTTGATAATAGACAAATAATCGGTTATTTGAATCAAATGAATTTTTTTTTCAATGTAATAATGCGTATTTTTATTTTTTTGCGGTACGTGTTTTTAATATTAATTAAAAGAGAATGTAAATTTAGATTTTTCAATTAACATAATTATATAAAATTTAAGGAGACAATTTATATTTATAAAATCTTTGTGATTTAGTTTTAGTAAATTTATAAATTCGTTATTTATGAGTTAAATAATTTTTTAGGTTCAATTAATTAATTTAAATTAATTAATTTAATTTAATTTAATTTAATTCAATTAATTTAAATTTAATTCAATTAATTTAAATTTAATTCAATTAATTCAAATTTATTTACTATAGTTAAATTATCATTAAACAGTCATTAATGTTAATTGATAAATATTGTCATCAATTTTGTAAAATACTTTTAAAATCGAGACGCATCGAAATTTTCTAAAACTCACAAATCCAAATTTTCAGTCCTTCGAAATTTGTAATGTCGAATTTTTAATTTAATTATTATTTAATTTTTATTTCAAAATTTACAAAGTATAGAATTTATATTCGTTTTTTTATTCTATTGTAGATTCTTCAGTTCAGCTTTTATTGAGATTAATTTCAACTTAAAACAGAATTATTATTAAACAGATTTTTTATAATACCGAATTCTCATTTTTAATATCAGAATTTTTTTCTCTCAACATTTATTAAAAATTCTTAAACATTTAACAGAATGGGAATTAATATTATTTATGTAAAATTCGACTAAAGAGAAATTCAGTCTTAAAATTCGATTAAGTGAATTTCAGGAAATATTCAAGGCGCTCTTTTAATTTTTTGTTTTGTTTTAAATAGTGAAAAACGAATAATAAACTTACATTCCCATTTTAAATGTTAAAATTCAACATTGAAAATTTATCGGTAACTAAACGTGTGTGCACCCTTCTTAAAGTCTATTTTGAGCAACTTCTTTTCTTTTCCTAAGTCAAACTAAATCGCGGCTCAAATTTACTTCTGGATCTTATTTTCTTTAATTTCAAACTGTTGGGTATACCTAATAGAATCGAAACTAGAATCTTTTTGCTTTCTCATAATTATCATTTACTACATTTGTAAGAAATATTAAAAAAAAAAAAAATCTACGCAATTCAAAATTTAAAAAAAAATCAACAATAATCTAGTTTCGACTCTCAAGGACGAATTTAGCACTTCTTTTTTAGACATTTCGATGATTGTCATCCTTGTAAACTGAAATTGTATACAATCACATCGGCCCTTGATTCTAACGTTTAATAATATTCTTTATTTCGTTCAACTTTTTTTTTTTAATTTCGAACCTATTTTTTTTTTTTTTTACTCCTAGATTAATTCTTATAATATTAAACCGCCATTATTTATTGACGTAAAATATTTTGCGCAAGTCTCGTTTTTTTTGTTTTGGTATTCTACTATGAAATTACACAAGATAAAAATTATCGTTGATTTACTAGGGATCTATTTGCTTCCTCTGTGACTCATATTTTCATATAGAATTATTTTAAATAGGTCATACCTTGAAAATTTATAACAAATATTTTTCTATTATAAAGACTGCTCTACATAATCTATATAAAGATCATTTTGATCATTACGTCTTTGAATATCTTTGGCTTTCAACTCCTCTAAAGTGAATTGCATTCACTTTCAATTTCTCCCCATTTTTTTTTCCTCTTTATCTCTAGATATATTTAAGGCGTTCTCAAAAAAAAAGTACTTGGAGAATTTTGTTTAATTTTTGAAATTAAAATAGTACTTTTTTTTCCAGAACGCTCTATTGTCACATAACGAAATATGTGCCGATTTTTCACCACGTTGAAGTCCACAACGTTTATGATCAACGATTTAGAAGAAAAATATTTTTCCATTACATAATTTTTGTCTAAAACAAATTTTTTTGCAAATTTTTTTATAGCGAATAGAAAAATTTGCAGACAATCAATATTATTTTTCGCTTGAAAAATATTATTTGTTTTTCTAAATCGTTGATGATAAACGTTGTGGAATTCAACTCGGTGATTTTTTTTAATTATTGTTCGATAAATTCCGATTACTGCGTCATTAAAAAAAAAGAAAACGAAACGAGATTCAATTTGTACGAGTTTAGCGCTTTGATGCTTATTGTGCTCTCGATTCTAAATTTCTAATCCAGTAACTCAATTCCACTTTTTAATTTCGTTCAATTCCTCAGATCGGATTTCAAAAGAAAAAAAAACTTACTCAACTCGGATACAAACTCGTTGTTAAATTGGAATTTTTTTTCACTTTCGATTGATGAATTTCTCATTATAAAAATTAAGTTCGATGATGATATTATTTGATAGTAACCGAGTCTGTAAGTTTTCGTTGTGTTCGAGCATAAAACACTGTTTTTAATTGGCATCGTTTTCATTCATAAACACTAGTCTTTATTTTTGATCTTTTTCATTTCTAGGATCGTATAATTCATCATCGATATTCTCCATATCGAGACTCTGCTCTGGCAGCAAAGGCGGTGGAATTGTGGCCACGTCAAAACTGGAATCTGTGCTTGATACAATGTGACCATCTTTGATTTCAAGATCAACGGAAGCACGCTGTCTTCTTTGTTGTCGTTTTCTTCTGAACGCTCTTTGTCCCCTGTCTGGAGTATGACCAGGACTATCCATACTCGATGATGTGTCACCCTCACTTTGAGGACTTCTATTCGATGAATAGGGCATTGTTTTCGTTCTTATTTGCGCCCTGATCTGCATTGGAGGACTCGATGTCGTTGACTCACCACTGAGACTTGTTGTCGAATAATAAGGTGTCGATTTTGCCCTAGTGGGAACGACAACAGGTCGTTCCGTTGATTTTGTACCAGGTTTATGATCATGGGGATCGGAATGAAATCTACCAAATCTGTCCGATCGTTTTGGCAATTCTGTCTCGTGCAAATGTCTCTGATCACCTGGCGACCATTCATCATCACCCGATCTTGATCTACTTGTCAAACCTCCTGCATATCTCTCGTGCATGTCCTCGGAACTATCGCCACGATTAACTTCCATTCGTATCTGATCGCCACTTGGATATTTCATTGCCGGTACATTGTCATATAGTTGATCCTCATCTTCCTCGGGAATTGGACCTGGAAGATTCGATATTTCAATAACGTCCGGCAAAATATCATAATCATCACGAATCGCTTCGTCGAATTCATTTTCAAAGATGATTTTCGGTGGTGAAATATCAACAAAGGCATGAGCACCAGAATCCTCTTCAAATCGACGACGATGCTCGTCAAATTGACTTTCGACAAATTTCCTAGCCTCGTCAAATTCATCTTTCGATGAGTCTTCATCATCGCCTAGCATTTTTCCCTTACTGTCATAGGAACCACTACTCATTGGATTCTCTTCATCCGGAAGAGTTGGACTTTCAATCAATTGGCATTTCGAATTTGGCCTCATACTTGTGACACTTTTGTCCGATGTTGTTGTGTCACTTTGACTTTTTTCTGTCAAATTCGAATAAAATTGTTGGGGAATTATTGATGCACTACCGGACCAATCGGAAATAGAGGCTCCTAATTCTGCGAGAGAATTATCATCCGACTTTGTACCTGAATACTGGCAAAATTGACGAACGGTGTTATTTGAACTTGACCATTCGGACATGGAGAGTCCCATGGAAGTGTCCTCGCTATGTGATGAACCAGTTATGTATGAATTTGATTTTGCTTTTACGGCTATTTTCACAGTGCCATCAATTGTCGTTGCCGAGGCTGAACTTTGTCCATCTTCCAAGAAGGCGGAATGTAAATCTTCATGAAGAGTTCTATTCTCATCACTCGAGTCACTGTCTTGATCGACTCGTCCAGTTGTATCGGTGCTATCAGTAACCGTCACTTTCACAGCTTCTTCGGGTTTAATTTCCATGTAGAAGGCTTCAACATGACTCACAACTGGCGTTTCAAAAAGAGGAGAACTCGGTGGAGTGGGCCAATCTTCTGAACTTTGTAATTGTAATTTAGCCCGTCTTGTCTTTGGTGACTTTCCATCGTCATCCTGAATGTCAATTGGAATATCCGGAAGTTCAGAAGATGTTCTACGATCCTCCGAAACGGAAGGATGTGCCGCTCCGGATGGTGGATCTGATGACAAAGAAGGTTGATGATCACTCGATATTAATGATTCATCCTCAATACTGGGTGATCTAGAACTCGGTTTGAATGAATCTTCCATATCGCTTTTATCTTGTTCAGAAGTTGTGGATCTTTCGGAAATTCGAGAAAGTGTGCGCGAGAGAGAGAAAGCACCGTAACTACTGAGAATTTCCGGTCCCACGGGATAACTAAACCCACCTGGAAAGTTTATCAAATCCTCTTGATAGCTATCTTCATTTGGACCATTACTCTCCTCTGAATTTGGCTGATGATGATTATCATCAGGTGGCATCCAACCTTCCTCAAGACTCGAACTACCCGAACTCTCCAGGGGAAATGGTTTCCAAGTTGAACTCAATTCTGCTTTAGGATAGGGATGTGAACCACTGCTGCTTTCTTCTTCAACAGATCCTTCTTTACGTGATTCTCTAATTTGAGCAATTTCCCTTCTGTCAATGATAGGTTGTACTTGACCAATCCCAAGAGGTCTGGCAATTGAACAAGAACTCGAATCCGGATCTTCTCTATCCGGAGTCCAAGTATTGGTATCCTCACTCCTGGATCGTTCAGTACTTAACCTAAGTTTTCGATCTACTCCAAGACGATTCACATCCAACGTATCGGATGAATCCTTACCAATTGGTTCATCCTCAGGTAAATCTTCAGCGCCCTCCTCCTCCTCTTTCTTCATTTCCAAATATTCCGGTGTCAATTCAACTTCAACGAGAGTCTTCTCATCAACCTTATCAATTCCATAATCTGGTGAACTCATGTCACTATTATCAGCACCGTGCATTTGTACCTGAGTGTCTATTGCATCCAATGTATCTTCACTGGTATCGCCCGAGTCTAATCTTCGTTTTTCATGGACTTCAATTTGATACGTTTCCTGATCAATAATCTCTGGATCCTCATCACTTGATTTTGCCTCATCAGAACATTCCTCAATGGAAATTTGTATAGGCGATCGAACCATAACTGTGGAATCTTGATTAAAGTCATAAGGCTCAGGTGGAAATTCACAATCCTCTTCAATAACACTGACAGTAACATTTGGTACATCCTCCTTATCAATTGAACTTCGTGGACAATCTTCCGTTGAAATTTGCCGACTTTGAAATTTTTTCTTCACGTAAATAATGTCAGGAATTATTTCTGTTTTTGTTTCTTGATAAACATTTTTTTCTCTGTCAATTTCTTCCTGTTCAGCACCTGACTCTATGGAACTTTGATCAATAAATTTTGTCGATGAATCAATTTTTAAATCTTGAAAAGCAGATGCTATTTTTTCAATGGTTGAGATATTCATTTGGTTATCTTGCTCATAAGGTATCAAATCTGGGCATATTGCTATTTCATTGTTTTCCGTTAATGGTGATTCTAAATATTGCGTTGATGTTTCAGTGACAGACAGTGAATCGGTGAAAATTTCCGGTACAGTTGTATGATCAGTGCTGTCAGATTTATGATTTGGGGAAATTTCTGCCTGTAAATTTTTAGGAATTGTTTGAATAATTTCCTCAGGTTGTTTCTCAATTTTTTCCTCATTTTCCGCTTCTTCTGACATGTCAACAGTATCATCTTTACTTGAAAAAGCATTAATCGGTGGTAATCTGTGAAGTGAAATAACTGGAGCGTCGAGTGATTTTGCTCTTCGTTGAGAAGTCGGAGATTGTGTGGCAGCACCCTGACGTTGTAATGCTCCAATTCCACTTCCTTCGGACAATCCTAATCGAGCTCTGGCAAATAAAATTGGACTCTGTCCGGGTTTTCTTAGAACAACGGGAGATTCTGCAAGTTCTTGGGCAATGGGAGATTTTTTATTATCTTTCCTATCTGGCAAAGTTTTCTTATCATCAACAACAATTTCTGATTCGACAGTTTTTGATTCAATTTCAAGGCTTTCTTCAAGAGGAGGAGGTATAATATCATTAAATGTGGAATCTATTTCAAATTCTTTTCGTAAATTATTATTATCAATTGCACGTTTAATTGTCTCCTTGACAGTGTCAGATTTGCCTTTGACGGAAGCTGATCTTTTTGGTGATACTTTATCAATGGAATCTCTCTGTTCAGTGCTACCCAAACTCTTTGAAATAATAAGAGATTTTGGTCTTGGTTTATCACTTTTCAAACTTCCTGGACTCTTAATCATATCATCATCAACAGATGCTGACTTTCCTTTTGGTTTTTTAATATTATCATCCTTCTCATCTTTCGATGATGATAAAGATCTGCTGTCTGACAATCTACCCACTGATCTGGATCTAGTTTTTTGAACTATACTCACTTCAGGTATCACGTCAGTGGAATCAATTATAATAATTTCCTGAGGCATTTCTCCTAATTTTAATTTAGATTTATCTATTTTTGAGCTGGCTGGTGACCCTGTTTTCTTGAGAGTTGGTTTATCGCCTTCCAAAGACTTGGATTGCTTTTTAAAGTCTTTCTTTGGTTCTGATTTAGCCTTTTTAATTTTCTTTGGTGAAACATCTTGAATGAAGTGTTTATTTTCACGATCAGGCGATAACAGAGTGTCAATTGGTGCTTTCTCCTCTGCCAATGATAGAGATTTTGAACGCATTGATTCGCCGTGTGGCCTTAACATAAATGGTGTAAATTCCGGTACCTTTAGACTATCTAATTCTAAAGCAGGTTTTATTGGTACTTCATCAAGTGGAAGATCCGCCACTGGATCGACAAAATCATCGAAACCAGTGTCAATGATTTTTGGCCTTGCAAGTTTTGTCGTCGAATTTTTATTCGCTTCTGTAAATCTTGATTCTATTCTATCTAATATACGTTTCGTTTTTTCTGGTATAGTTGGTTTTTCAAAATTCTTTGATCTGATTGTTTTGGATTTTTCCGGTGATACAATGAGTTTTGGAGAAACTGGCGAATTTTTAAATTCACCTTTAACTAAGCTATCAGTCTTGTCCTCGGAATGATCAGTAATTAAAAGTTTACTGGGTAAATTTCTCAATAATGGCTTATCGGGTATTGGTGGCTTTTTGGCACCAGGTTCAGTCGGTGTAACTAAAGTTACGGATTCTAAAGGCAGTGTGGGAATTTCAGGCAGGGGAATTTTTTCAATACTGTCCTGCTTCTCTAAACTATCATCTGGTACTTTCAATTTTTCCTTCTCTCTTCTTCCCAATTCCTGTTTGATTTCAAGTCCAACAACATCGGCAAAATTAAAACCCTTATCCCTCGATCTGTCGTCAGACATTCGTTTCTTTTCAAGGACCGAGACAATTGTAACAAAAGGATCGGTTGGTGATAATTTCGGTGACACTTTGGGTGATATTTTCGGTGAAACTTTTGGCGAGACTTTAGGCGATACTTTCGGTGATCTTTTCTCTTTGATGGAAATAATTGTAACTGATGCTTTTGTTGGTGATAGTTTGGAAGACTTTTTATCGAGACTTGAAGATTTAATACATGTTTTGTCACACGGGGAAGCATCGGATTTGGAATAATCTAAGGACATAGACTTTGGTGAAAGGCGACAGACTGATGAAGTTTTCGTGGGATTTTTATCAGTTGGTGACAAATTATAAACAAAGGTCTTACGATCGGTTGGTGATCTTTTTGGACCAGTGGTGACATTATTTCTAGATTTATCAGAGGGATTTAAAATTGACTTTGATTTATCAGGACTTACTAAAATACTTCTTGGCTTATCGGGGGATAATTTTGTAATCGGTTTATCTATTG
Organism: Leptopilina clavipes; assembly: GCA_001855655.1. NCBI lineage: Eukaryota > Metazoa > Arthropoda > Insecta > Hymenoptera > Figitidae > Leptopilina > Leptopilina clavipes. Next base: position 26,087 of record JUFY01000101.1, read on the forward strand.
GTGGTAATTTTGATAAATCTAAACATGGTATTTTGCCATTGTCTGATTCAGATTTTTCATCAGACGCAGTACCATTCATAACGTGTCGTTTGTGCAAAGTGTAGGGGATATCAACAGTTGATTTTTGAGCAGAAACTCCATCGGCAAATGCATCTTCATCACCAGAATCAGCTGGAGTTAAATCTATAGATTTCTGATGCATCAGCATGTGCCTCTTGCTATTTGATCCTAATCTTTGTCTAGCTGGATTAGGATCACTCTTTGTGCGTTCAACGGAAATGTGCCCAGGTAATGAAGAATCATCGAAACCAACAACAATGCCGCCAATAATTTTTGGATCATATTCGGTAAACACTGCTTTAGGTTTTAAAATTTCCTCTTCATTTGGAATACCTATCACAGTTTCTGTGCGTGACTCTATTGATAATTTAACCTGACGTTCTTTCTCCCGACGTTCATTATCCTTTCTTGCTTTTTCTAAACTTCGCCAATCGTCTCTTTCACGTGGTTTTTCATCTGTTTTTCCATTTCGCCTCGAATCCTTAAAATCTACTTTTTCGATGCTCTTTTGTCTTTCGTAATCAACTCTTTCGTCGACATATTCAAAACTCCTTCTTTCTTTCGAATCAAATCTTTCTAGTGTTTTACGTTCACAGGATTCAATTTTTTCGATACTCTTTCGTTCGTATTTTTTGTCGTTCAATTTTTCTTTAATATTAAACTGCTCAACGTAAGTGCGCTCTAGAGCACTTAAACGTTCAATGGCAATGGGATCAAAATCAAAAGTTGGTCGTTCACGGGAATCTAATCGTTCGATACTCTTGCGCCTCGGATCTTTTAAATAATCAATTGAACTTCGATGTCCGGAGTCTTTACGTTCAAGAACGTGTCTTTGATTATAGTCTAAAGGACTCTTGGGGCTTTTTGGACTTTTTGGACTCTTTGGACTTTTACCGGGACTACGACGCGTCTCTCGTGAATCAAGACGTTCGATACTTCTTTCTCTTCGCTGTCGCGGCGAATCATAATATCGATGATTTTTGTTTTCTTTATAAACATTATCCAAATTATCGAGACTTTTACGTCTTTCGCGTTCAATGTAGAAAGGTTCTCGATAAAAGTCCGATTGTTCATAATTTGGTTCCCTTGTATCGAGTCTCTCGATACTTCGTCTTAATTCACGTAAATCATTTCGTTCCATACTACGACGCCTGTAAATTTCACGTGAATCTAATCGTTCAATACTTCTACGCTCTCTACGTTCTCTCGAGTCGGATTTTTCATTTCTTCTAGCTTCACGAGAATTTTCTCTCTCAATACGTTTACGTTCTTTCTCTTGTATTTTCGAAAAGACTTTATCTACTTTTGCTTCCGCCTCACGTCTTCTATCACGAGATTTATTACCCCGCCCTAAGCTACCAGTTTCGACATATTGCCTTGACGAATAATCCTCTAAACTCGCAATACTACGTGCCCTTGTCGTTCGACCCGATTTTTTACCCTCCACTGGACTAAGATTATCATCAATTCTTGATTTTGGCCTCATAATTCCTTCGTCTCTTAGAACTTCGGAATCAACGTGAGTAATTTTATGCTTCGATTTTAAATTCTTTAATTCATTTAACACGGTCATTTTTTGTTTCTGTACTTGCAAGACAATCGGATCCTTTTTATTTGAATCCTGATGCGGAAGCGGTGGTTTTGCTTGTAATTCGATTGAATTCGCGGGACGAGATTCAAATTTACGTTCTATTTGAGTATTTGAGCGGTGAATTCTAGACTCGGTGATTAAAAATTCACCTTCTGGTTTACTAACAGCTGAGTACCGATCGATCGACTTTGCTTTAATATTTTTAATGTCAGTGAGCACGGATTTGAATAATTGCTTATCAGTGGATTTTATTGATCGATGCTTAACGAAGGAATCGGTTTCAGAGTCCATTTGGAACATTTCCGGTTCAATTCCTTCGTCGCTATTATCAGACATTGCTTCATTATGAGGACTTGAATATGATTCAGGATATTCAAATTCGTGCTCACGTTCCAATAATTCATAAGAATCGTGAGAGAGATCATCGTGAGAGAGATCTCCCGCCTGTCCGGATTCTTCGTGACCGGATTCAGTTGACACTGATGATGTACCAGGATATGAGCTACTGTAAATTCGATCCGGAACTGAGTCATGTTCAAGGGAGGGTAATTTGGAGCTTGCGACACTATAAGAGCGATTGCTCTCATCATAACGTGTAACGGGATTGTCGAGCTCTCCTTGGGATGGCAATTGGAATGGCGTCAAGACAGATTCACCGAAGGATTTCTCCTCTTTTGGAAGTGCCTTGCCGGAATCCTCGAAACTTGAGGCGTACAATTCTCGACAACTAACCGATCGTTGCCAAGGATATCGGGGTAGAGGCCGTGGCGGAGGGAATTCAGGGGAAGATACGCTGTTAGAGGGGCTGATACGACCTGCTGTTGTAATCCGCTGTTGACTGGTAGCATGCAACTGCCGCTGAGCTGGGGCCTGGTTCGGACTGGCAGGTGAATGTACGTCGATAGAGGTGAGCGTCCGATAGGATGTAGCTGTGTCGTCGCGACGGTGACTCGTCCCTCCCATCGAGACACTCGTCACAGTCGTCGGAGAATCCAGTGTCATCGAACCGCATGACAGAGACAGAGCCGGAGTTCCCAGTGCTGTAAAATTTATTCCAAAATTAGATAATAATACAAAACAATGTTACTGATAACAAAAAAGCAAAATAAACCAAACAAGATAATAAAACAAAGCAACGTAAATTCGAAAAAATTGGGAAAAATTGCAGAAATTGATTTTATTGTGCAATAGAAATAAAAAGAAATAAATAATGAAAAAAAAATACAAGTGCGATAGACTATTATGTACAATTTTTATTTTTTTAAATAAAGCTTTCACTCATTTCACGTCAATCAAGCATTACTACCAATACTACAATGTGCAATTTTAAATTGATTTATTATTTTTGTTTTAAATTTTTCAGTTTATATATACAAAACACGGTAATAATAACGAAATTGACTGATGAAAATTTTTGAAATCTAATTTAAAAGCTTTCTAAAATACAGTATGCTACACTACTTAATATACAAAGTAATTAAACAAAAGGTTACCGGAGAAGGATATAATAATGAGAAATAAAGAAAGCATTTGTGTGGTAGTTGGTGTCGGTGGTCATGGTACATACCGGGGTCGCCGAGGGGCAGGAGGGGGTGGGCAGAGATGCTGGAGCTGCCCATAAGGGAGCTGCTTGAAGTGGCGCCACGATAGCCTCCCCCCTCCGAGCCCTGCAATGCCCTACCACCGCTAGTCTGCCGGAACGAATTGGACCTGCGAGCAAGAGAGAGTCAAGTTCAGCATCAGACCTATGCCATACTAAATTGCCAGGCTTCTCCAATTAATCCAAAAATTAATTATTCCCATCAGTTTTATGTCAGGTCGGCTTTCGATTTTCAACGCTTATTTAAAAAAAAAATAAATAAATAAATCTGATAATCTAAAACATCAGATGCTGTGTCTTCTTGGTTCACTCAAATCTAAGCAGGTGTTTGGTGATTAAAACTTAAAAACTGTTGAAAAGAATTTTATAATATAAAAATATTTAAATTTGATTTTGTAATTAAAATTTAAAAAGAAAAATTTTTTTCTGTAAGAAAAACCAACACCTTAAAGCAAAATTTATCAAAAAAATAAAAAGTTAAGAATAGTTTATTAATTAAACAATAAGAAACATTTATTTTAGTCAGTGAAGAGAAAGTTTAAAATACTAAAAAGTTGAGAAGTTTTTTTTTAAACTAGATATTCTACACATTTAAATATACTTATCTTTTATTTCCTCAAGAAAAAAAAATAAAAGAGATAGAGAGAGAGAGAGAGAGAGAGAGAAACAAAGAAGAATGAACCTAATAATGACAAAATATCCAAATTACCTAAGACAATTAATCTTGTGCCTATAAATGAGAAATACACTAAAGTGCGCCTTCACATTGATAAGGAAAACAAATTTTTATCGATTCTAGTCAAAATCACAATGGATTTAAATTCTACAATCTTAAAATACCAAAAAAAGAAAATTGGAAACACTGTTAATATATTATTTTTGTTTTTTTAAAGGGATATTTTAGACGCTTTTTAAGAGTTCACATTCGCACAACTAATCTTTTTTTTTTTCACTTATTTTATTTTAATTCAAAAAATGCAGTCTATCATGAAGCATATGCATGCTATTAGGTAAATTGCTGAATTTTATAATTCTCTATTAAAAAAAAAAATAAATAAATCATGAGAAAAAAACTATAATTAAATGCTCGTTAAAATTTCATGTATTTTGAATCGTGCATAAAATATTAATGACGATAATTTGCCAATCGTATTATATATTTACAAGGAAAGATTATTTGCAAGAAAATTGAAAGAGGTTGTTCTCTATTTTAGTGGAAAAAAAACTACTGCTATCGATGAGTACCTTGCTGGTATTGAATTGATAGGAAAAATTTTCATATTTAAATATATATATAGATTATTGTGTGTGTTGTTGGGTTACATTAATAAGTAAATCAGTGATTAATAAGAGGGTACATCGATCATTCAGGTTAATCGTGCCTGATGGTGAGCCTGACTCCCGCCACCCCTGTCGTCCGAGCAGGCAACACTGGCAAACGGAAATATATATAAAATATATATATATGCAACAAAAATGAAAACCAGTAGAAGATATTTAGCTAAAGATAAAATTGGAGAAACGACGGAGTGACCAGTCGCGAAGTGCAATGCGACCCTGGCATTAAAGTGCAAATACCGACTCGTGTTTTCCGGTAAAAGCAAGACCGTGCCACCGCCCGTCTTTTACACAAGATTGGTGCGCACATTAATCAAAATCTTAAATGGTTCAAACCAATATTAAAGGGGGGGGGGAGGTTATACGCAATGGTACTCATGCACTATCTACTTTAAGTTATTCGAGTGACCCGTTTGATTGTCTCTCGAATTTGTTCAATAATTTATTATATTCTCACCTTTGGAACGTTTGCCGCTTGACATAATTATCTCGTACGAATTCCACAATCTGTTTCTGTGTCTTACCGCTGTACCTGTTTTAACAAAAATAACTTTTTAGTAATCAATTTTTCTTCTTTTTTCGTGACAGAGAAAAATTCTTTACAATTTTTTCTTTATAGTGAGATTTTTTATTACAGAATTCTAAATTTAAAACAGAAAATTACTTTTTTATAATAGACAAAATTCTTATAGTTTTTAATTACAAAAATTTTTTTTTTCCATTAATAAAATAATAAAAAAGTGAAATTACCTAAAAGACGATCCTCGACTGAGGACTCGCGTCTTTTGGCGTACAACGCGTTTAACAACAGAACAGCGGAAGAATCCATGATTTTCTACACATTTTTTCCAAAAATTTTTGCACTCATTGCGACCTTCGAAGAAAAATTCGACTGTGTCCTTGTAATATCCCTAAAAGATTATTTATTGGAATTCGAAAAAAAATTTAAAATGATAATTGCAAATTTTATGGAAAAATGAACTTACATATCCTTCGGGATGAAGTTTAATAAGAAATCGTTTCCGTTTGAAACTAATTTTTCTAATTTTCGCCCAACTAAATGTATTTATTTTAGTGTAGTTTTGAAAAACAACAATACCCATGTGCGCGACTGCCAAATTGAGCGGTACACCTTCGTGATCCTAGTTAATTAAAATTGATTTTCATTTTTTAAATGAAGTAAAAAAAATATGTTTTAAAAATATTTTTTACTTACTTTGGCAGGATGCATTTTCATTCCATAGAGTTCACAGCGACGAGCGGTTTCTAGAAGATTGAGATCAGCTTCAGCAGGAGATTGTCCTCTGGTTAAAAAAGTTATTTAAATTGAAAAATATAATAAACAATGTGTAAATATTAAGAGCTATAATTAAATATCATTATTTAAAAACTTACGCATGTTTCTTGTGATTTTCCATTATACGTCGTTCTAATTCTTGATCTTGATGAGGCACGAATTTATAAGTAGACAAATACGTGTGATCAGGATAATCTTCTATAACGTAATCTCCACACTCAGCTGTAAACATGAATTAAGATTTTAATCAAAATAAATTAAATATTGTCAATTAAATATAAACAAGACAGTAAAAAAAAATAACGACTTAATGAATTAATTTATCAATTTAAATGTTTAAATTAGAAAACAAATTAATATCATCTCGAGAGCCCTATTTACCGCTAAGTGAAACAGAAAAGGCAATAAATCTACAATGACTAATGACAATGAGACAATTGTGATGATTGATGTCAGCAATAGAACGGTACCACTTAAAATAATTTCTACAATGACGAGAGGATTTAAAATTTGAATATTTAGAGTGCTCTACTCTCAATTTAAAATTAGGACTAGGTCAGCAAATAAAATCGATTGCTTGTAAAGAATTGATTAATACCTTGAACAATGTAGCTAGCCATTAATGCTGCCGTGTTATCATTACACTGCAGTAAACCCTGAGCTAAGTCTCGTTTGATTTGCAAACAGAACAAGTATCTAGTGAATTCTTCTTCAAGCTGTGCGGGATCAGGCGTGTAAAACTTGACGCAAAATCTCAGGAGCGGATCGACAAGCGATAGTCCTACTTGTCGACAAACTGGTTTTTCTAGGTCCAACCAATACTGAAAAAAACGATAATAAACGATTAAAATATACATCTGACAAGTCTTAACTTTTATGTTATAAATGATTGCAACTTACCCTCGTTCCGTTAATCTCCTGATATTCAAGGCCAAAATAATCTGCTTCCAGAAGATGTAACTGTTTGCAAACTTGGTCAAAGAGAACTCTGCCCAATGCTTTTGCCTGAAAAAAATTACTCTAATTAAAAAAAATATTTACCTTCAATCTTAAGTATATTGAAAAGATTAACAAGAAATTAAAATTTTTTAATTAATAATGAAATTAAATATTAATTAACAGTGAAATAATTCATTTATTTCTATTGATAGAAAATAATTATTACTATCAATAAACAGTAGAAAATAATTGATATTCAATAAATAATTTTTAAATAATTGTTCAATAATTTTTAAATAATTTTTAAATATTTATGCAGTTAATTAATAAATATTATTTTTCATCGCTATTAACAATTCAGAAATAAAAACTTCTCTCTACAATGTATCAATAAAAACAACCGGAAATAAAACTATATAATCTTGCAAAAAAAAAAAAGTATGCATTAGGAAAAAGTATATAAGTTTTTATATACTATGCATGTGAAGCTGCAAGAAGAAATCAATAAAAGAGCTTGCATCTCTCTACGTCTACATTACATGGTGGAGCATAACCAATAACTTATACGCCCTAATAGTTCACATTGTGAAAAGATTATATAAAGTTTCAAGAGTGATACGTAAAGGGTGAGACAGACAAGGTGAATTGGTTAAACGATAATTTAGTATTTTAAGCAAATTTCATGCCCAATATTCTCAAGGCCAAAGTCGTCTGCATTTCAAATTGATACTTATTAAAATTAAAATCATTTCTTTCATATCCTCTCAACATGATTGTTTCAAACGACAATTTCACGTTCCCATTATATATCTTTCCTTCTAATAAAATATCAAAATTTACTTTTTTTTAATATAAACAAGTTTTAAACAGAATTGTAGTAAATAGTAAAAAAAAAATAGTAAATAGTAAATAAATAAAAATTTTATTTACAAAAACTTTTAATAAAATTGAAAAGTATTTGAAAAAGTAATTGAAAAGTATTGAAAAGTATTAAAAAAGAATGACAACAAAGAAAAGAAAAATTATCGCTAAACGTCGCTTAGTTAAAAAGAAAATTGAAGATGTATCGAGTATACAATACATTGAAGAAGAATTTACGAAGATCATTAGAAGTAGTTTCACGGCCCACGCCCCTTGACCTCAATAGTCAATGGTTACGCTAAAATGCACACACAGCAAATCTGAGATCAATCAATTCTAATGTGCATGAATTAAAAGTCAAGTGAGCATCAGGTAATACGTAAATTGGCTATATTAATGGTAAAATCTTCCACAACTTTTAAAATTCTGCAATTTTTACAAAAAAAAAAGAAAATGTCCAACAATAAAATTTAAAAACATTTATCATTTCATTGTCATCTATTATTATTCTTTTAAATATTTAAGCTTTTAAAATTACTTCTAAAAGAAGAATTTGAAATTAAATGTTCTCTGAAACTGGAACAGAGATTAAACCTGCCAAATATTTAATTTTCAAATTTAATTTTCAAATATAATTTTTAAATTTAATTTTCAAATTCAATTTTCAAATTTAATTTTTAAATTTAATTTTCAATTATTTGTATAAAATTGGATTGTAATTGTATATAAATTAAACTAAATTGAAATATTTCGATAAATATTCGAAGCTAACGAAGAGATATTATTCCTCAACATTCGGAGGCTTATATTTTTTTTATACCCTGCTGGCAAACAATTTTTCCATCAATTATTATTATTAAAAATTTTATGATCGAAAGAAAAAAAAAATTGTTCTCTTCACATTGCAAAGTATTGACAACGTTGAAACTATATCATAAATTGTAAATATCACTTTTATATTTTTCTTCTTGATTCAACATCCAGATTCAATATAATAAAAGATGAAAAGAGCCAAAGAGAATGAGAAAATATTGGAATTATACCAAAAGATCAGAGATATCATAAATAAATCTGCACCGCATTGTATGAAAAATTGAAATATTCTACAAATATACTGCAATGAATAATTAAAAGTGTAGGAAATGACGAATTTGTTTTCAGGTAAATATATATATCGTGGTTAATAAACATATTTATAATTTTTCATTTCACTTAAAGAAAATCTATAATAATTCAAAATCTCAAAAGAGAAAAAATATTAAATATTATGAATCATCATTAATATACAATACAATTAATTTTAATTAATATACAATTAATTTAATTTTTTTTTTAAATCCAATTTTAACGGAAAATTTGATAATTTTCTAATTAGAAATTTAGATTTCGTTAACTGGAATGTTTAGAACGTCAGAAACATATTCAATGACAGTATTTTAAAAAGGAATATTAAGCTTTTCATGAGTCACAAGAATTGTATTATCTAATGTAATGAAGTGAATAAGTTGTTTAAAAACATCAGGAAAAATGTTGAAGCAAAACTCATAAACAATTTTTCCGAACATGTTTAGCATAATGTAAATCAAAGATCATTTATCTATCGGACATTAAATTTTCAATAGAAAATGATATTGCAGAAATAATTTACTAATTCTTGGTATTTTTGTAAAAATAAAAAAATAAAAAAAAAAATGATTCAATCTTTTAATTACCAGCAGATTTGAAAATTCATGACATTAAAAATTTTTCCACTTTTCTACAATTCAAATAAATATCGATGGATTCGAAAAAAAGAATTTTTTTTTATATTTAAAAGAAAATTGCCATTAAGAGGGTCAAACAACGTAAATTGAAGTGAGTTCTGCGAAGGTAAACGGTCATAAGGACATTAAAGTTTATTAGGTTTCTGGGTAGCGAAATAAATTGATACAATTGCGGTTCATCTTAAGAGGTGACCTTTGGCAGTAGAGTTGAAAGTGGGTCTTGTCATTCGTTTAAGTAAAATCAATAAATTACCTGCACTTGGAACATTGTGATGGTGTCGTCAAGCATTTGAATTCGGACCGCAAGCATCTTTCCAGCTTTTCTAGGGGTTGTGGGCGGCGTTCGACTTCCGCCATCGACACCGGCTGGTGTCGAATGACTGTGAGGCATTTTCATACCGATGCTTTCTATATCATTCATTTTTATACATTTGCTGGATTTCTTTCCTCTTCATTCGATGATGATTTCACTCATTTACGCCCTGGGCGTAAAATTACTTTTCACAGTAGCCATCATCTAAAAGAAATCAATTTTTTTCTTTATTTATAAATATACACAATTCTCATCCTCGAACCTGTAAATTAGAACAAGCACTTTCCACTTCAACTGATGCGAATCAATCGAATAAAGTGCATTGTGAAATATTGTAAATACTGTAATATTTATGAATTATCAATAAAACATAAAGTGCGGAACATTTTAAATCTTATCTATGGAAAAATATTTTTTTTTCAGCCCTATAATGCAAAAACTCGTGTAAGAAGGTATTTTTTTCAATTATTTCTATAGATTATTTACTTTGATTGATATTAACATTTTTTTTACAACTTGGCTTTAGTTATCTTTCGTTTTAGTATGAAAAGAAAACATATCTTAAAGTAGTCGATTGAAACAAACATGCTTATCAATGTTGTCAGATGTCCAATATCAAGAAGCAATGCGGAAGCCGTTACGAAAGAAGTAACATCATTTTGTTTATTTTAAAAATACTTTCTTTTTGAAAAAGTAATTTTATTTCCCAACATTCCAATTTAAAGAGGCAGTGAACTTTTATCAGAATGACTCGTGAATACCTACTTTGATTTATAAAATTACGAAAATAAAGTTCAAGTCTAGAAAACAATTCTTCCCCAATATCTAAAGTTTCATAGTATTTTATTATCCTATTTGCAAAACAGTCTTCTCGATCAAAAATTTTCTTTCAAGTTTTGCAAATATCTTCTTTTTTGAAAATTGGTTCAACTTTTATGAAAAAAAAAATGAATTTCTCCCAAATTGAAATGTAAATAACAAAATTTTATATACATAAATTCTTAGTTTGTTGTGTACATTTTTATCGTTTAAAATGAAAATTCAATTTTTTTTTTATTGGAAAAAATTGAAATTGTTTTATTATTTGTTCTATTTCAGAAGTAAAATAAAAGTAATCGATGCCAATTATTTACAAGAGAATAGATCTGAGAAAAAAATCAGATAATTTTTTGTAAAAGTGCTAAAAAAATTTAAAGGTTTTATAAAGTGCGTTTGTCACGTTCTTGACACAATTTATTATATACTTATACATATAAATATAGACTCAGGGAGACATTTTGTTACCATATTATATATGTAAATATTAAATTGAAATTGCTTTTAAAAAATCAATGTCGATACAATCTTGCCAATTTTTATATATTAAGTTATTTTATACATGTTCCTAAAGTTCCGAACGTTCAAATGAACGAAATTTATTTATTTCTTCTTCAAGATCAATTATTATTATTGTAATTTTCCGAAATC
>JUFY01000101.1:37335-54529 GCA_001855655.1 Leptopilina clavipes
TTTCCTTTTATTGCAGTTAAAAATTCTTGGAAATATTTTTATATAAAAAAAATATTCGTTCATTTGAACGTTCACAACTTTTGGATCATATTTTATACCTAATTGTTTAATAGATATTTTTTGCACCAATAATTTAAAATTTTCTATTTCATTATACAAGTTTGTAGCATTTTTAATTTTAATGCCTAAGGTTAAGTGTATGAAAAATTTTTTTTACATCAAAGAAGCAATTGCGTGCAAATTACATGCCTTTTTGAATGACCTTCTTTTCTTCTTGATTCAGGATATTAATCTTAATATCCAGAATCTTAAGGAAAAAAAATTATTACCTTCAAAAGTGAAAGCAGAACCCATTAAATAATTATTAGTTTCAAAAATCAAACAAGAGTTTTATTCCAGAAAACTGGATTTTTCGCCTTTTTCTTCTTCCGTTTAAATCTTTATTTTTAAAGCAAATATATGCTTATTTAAAAAAAAGAATGTTAAAACGTTCCGTAATTTGTGAATTTTAATTATTTTGTTACTACTGTTTAAAAAAATATTTTTTATATTTTTTTTATTATTGTGTTTATTTATTTATTTATTCATTTTATAATATTAAAATAATAATATTAAAAATAGACAAAAAAAATATTGAGCATTGATTATTGATACTTATTGTTAAAAAATGTTAACCACTGATAAAGAGTTACATAAAATTATAATTTAAATCCAAGAAAAATATGTATTACAAATAGAAAATATGCATCAACATAAACATGCTGTATTTGCAGTTCATATGCTCCATAATATAAACTAAAAGAAATACCTTCTTAAATCTATTCAAGATAATTTGTATATTGTAATATTATATGTAGATTAGTTTTCATTTATTGTCAACTAATCCTTACCTTTATGAAATGAATGAAATTGCTTTTCACCTGAATCAGCATTAAAAAAAAAAATTCAGGTTAAATGTAACAAAATTTACATAATAACGTGTATCAAGTTTCACGCAACATTGAGAGATGTTTAAACTACAAAGTGTTGTAAGCCGTTTTCATTGTCGAAATTACTTAATAATTAATATTAAGAAAGCGTTCTTGAATCACACTAACAAAAAGTTAACTTTCTTCATAAAGTGTATACAATTTTAATATTATATTTTTGCACTATATACAAAGTTTTAATTTTACTCAAGGATAACAAAATTTTTATAATATATCATTCCAATTAATGCCAATTAATTAAAATTAATTGGAGTAAGATAATTTAAAATGCTCCAAAATATACTAGTAGATTAAATATTACTTTAAACATCAGAAAATAAAGACAAACTTCTTGAGTTTAAAGTAAATGGAATAAAATAAAATCTATTTAATTATTTACTTTTTAACAATAGTTTCATTATTGATAAGAATAACTGTTTTTATTTCTCAACAGTTAAGTTTTTCAAAGATGGTCAGAACGCCATTTCTAGCAGAAATGCAGTCAGAATCCGTGGACCGAATGATCAAAGAGAATGCAAACATAAATCTTGACTTTTCTTTAAAATATTTAGAAAACTTGTTTATTGTTTATCATAGAAGGATCAATAAATTAAGTAAAAAAACACAAATTTTCTTGTTTAGTTTACGTCTGTCCGTCCATCTTTTCATTTGAACGATAGTATAGCACGCCCCAAAACACGAAGGCAAGTAGAGTTCATTGATCATTTTACTGATAGGCGTTTGCCGGCTTTTTCGTGAACTCTACACGCGATCAACTTTATCTCAAAGATTATCACATAATTTTTCTAAATTACTTACATTTCTGATTGTTTCGGGTGGGGCTCCCATGGAGAGTTTTTTTTTTTAAATGTTCCAGGAGGTAAATCGACAGCACACAGAACACAACAGAGCTACACACACACCCGCGAAGCACTGGCTTTGATCGGCCCCCCTCTACAAACTTCAAGTGCCAACTCAGTGGTTCTCATTTACAAGGAAGAAGTAAAAAGAATTTTATGGCGGAAAATTTTAAAATTAATTTAGAAAATTAATTGCAACAATTCTTTTTCTTATAAAGGAAAAATTGTCGGTAATAATAGAAAATCAATTATAATGTATAATTTACCTAGAATTGTACTTTTTTGTAGTAATTTAAAAAATATCACACAATTATATTTTGAAAATAATTGACTGAATAAAATCAAAAAAATTGCACAGTTCCTTTTGCCAGAAGGGAAAATTAATACCCTATCTTTCATCATTATGTAAATAAGCTTATTTGAATAAATAAATAAATAAAATAATAAACTGTAAATGGTAAAAAGAGAAGAAATAAAAGAATTAAATTGTAAATAATAAAAACTTACGGAAAACTGCCTCCTTCGGGATAAATTGATGAATATTCTTCGAAATTGCACAATAATTAAGTGGGTCCAAAGTAAACTGGTTTGTACAACTTTGCAAAAAATATTGATTGCTTCATAGTCATTTGATTTCAATCAACATTAAATATGGACCATTCACAATTCGCAGAATATGTCTACGGCACTTTTAGCATATAGCATTCAAAATATTCTTATAGAAAAAAGAAGACTTATTTGAGCATATGTATTATTGAAAATTTCTATTATTTATCTAGAAATTTAAATGGATTTTTAATCGTCAAGTTGACATAAAAGAGCAAGACCCCTTTTTATCCATTGTCTTGCGTCTAAATCAGTATTTAATAATATCGACAAGACATAATTGGAAGAATGACCAGTAGTTTTCAAGACACCAAATCGAGCTGATGTTATGTATAAAGGACACTCATATCGTCCCTGAATTTGAATATTTACTGTTTCGATCGGCTTGAACCAAACCAAAGGCATTTCATCCCAAAGAACTTTTGGAAAACTTTCTGCGAGTTTCATTTTTTTTATATCCCATCTCGCACCAACAAGAAACATACCGTAGGTATATACACCATCCGTTGGTGCATTATTCGATTCAAATTTGGGTAGTACCTAAAATTATAATTATAATTCATTAGAAAAATAAAAATTATATGTATTTATAAAAATTAATGAAACATTGACAACTTACTTCAAATTCAAAACCAATTCTATCGATAGGTATCTTGTACTTTCTAGCAAAATTTTGTGTGGCACCTGTTAAGAATGAATGTACGAATGAAAAACCAGATATCCAGAAAGTTGATGGTTTTCCATTTTCAAGCCACTTTGAAATAAAATTAAGTCGTTCAAGAAAGTCATTTATAAAACTCGGAAGAGGTTTTAAACTTGGATAAGAACTTGCTTTTGCCCATGTTGGAGGAAGTTTTGAATTCAACATGTAAGATGAAAGAGTCTGTAAATAAGATGAATAATATATTACAATGGATTTTCAATTATTCAAAGTAAAATGTATATTCCAGTACCTCTAGAGCGGGAGTCATTACGATCAGTCCTTTAACAGCTTTCTCCAACATTGCCAGCGAAGTTTTGATTTCATTTAAAAGAATATTATATCTTTCCATTTCTTGAGTTAAAACAGTATTCATTGATTCCATATAATTCACAGGATATTTCTTTTGCGCCTCTTCAATATCAAATAAATTTGGAAGTCTATCATAGATATCACTTTTTATATTTAGAAGCAATTCGTCCTGTTTTGAAATTTCGCCAATTGACACTGTTCCCTGTAATTGAACCATCGAATCAAAAAAGTTTTTTGAAATATTCAACTCTCTCGTTATTCCCGCATTCATATGTAAACCAAGAACTTCAGGTACTGTTGTGAAAGGAATTGATTCTATCTGTTTTATGTAATCCTTATACTCGTTCCTAAAACAAAGTATAGAAAAAAATGTATAACAATTTTTTTTAAATATCTCGGAATTTTTCTGAATCGTGATAATTACCTTTTAGGAAGAGCATACTCTGGACCAACGTTCGAAAAAGTATATTGAGAATTTGTAATCACGTCAGAATTGTAAAAATCCAACAGAATTGTATTTAAACATCTTCGATCTCTATCATCAGTGACTCGTCCTCCATAATTGCATTCTCCAGTTAAATATAAAATTGCCTTAAAGGGCACTTCCTCATAATCGTTGATGAATATTTGAAGTTGTTGAACAGATATTTGGAAATCCGACTCATTGAATCCTAAAAATACACATATACAATATTAAAGACTACTGAGTATTTTTTACGTTTAATAAATAATATTATTTCGAATTTTCCCCTCACCATATGCAATATTCCATCCTTGCGATCCATAATTTCGTCTCTCTTGCACAACAGCGTGAAAAAAGCATAAACTGTACAATAGTCTCGTGAAAGTTTTCTCCTTTCCTGGACAACCCTCGAAAAATTCTGAATTTTTAACAGGTTCCGACTTATAGGATCTATAAAATTAATAAATTAAATTTTTCCCGTTTTTTAAATCTACAGAGGCTCAATGTTTAGAAACCAAAACATCAACTAACCGTAATAAATTTGACTGTAGGCCTGTTGGTGGTTCATTTGTCATTTTTACACTATTTTGCAAAACTGCAATTGGAAATTTATCCGACGGATAACTGGTTAGCCATAGACGAAAATTAACAGAGGTATTTCTTGCGTCAAATGATTCGCATATTTTTTCCAGTTCCGGCAACCACGAGACAGCGAGATGACAATTTTGAAGACAGACCCATGATCCATCGGCTTGTCCTTGTTCAATCAATCTTCGAGCAATTGGACCTTGACCTTGTCCTAGAGAAATTGAAGTAAATCTCGAGTTGTATTCCATATTATCAGCAAAATTCGACAATGAACTCATTGGATCTGATCCAGGTGAAAGAATGAATATCAAGGGATTCAAGCAATTTGAATCAGCGTAAGATTTCACAAGATCAAATGGCGGAGGTGTTACGAATTTCATTCCCATTGTTGTTTCCACAAATTGCATCACCTGTTATGAGAAGGTAAAATAAATAATAATAATAATAATAAAATTTACAATATTGGTTTTTTTTACCTTCGCGACAGCTTTGTCGGGTCTGATTAATCTCATTACAATCAATTTTTGAAACATGGTTAAATTTTTCTCCCAAGGTTCTGGTAGTAAAGAATTTTGTGGATTCATCAAATCGTAGAATTTTTGCCAAGTGTTTGTATTCTTTCTAAAGCTATCCATAAAATTTCCAAATGAATTCAAAGTACCAACGCGACATATTTCATCCCAGGATTTATCAGACAACCAACTTGATGCTGGATTTTCTAATTCATTTCCAAGTGCTATTCCACCGGTAAGGAAAAACATGATTTCATCTCTATTAATTTCTTCATTTGCAAGTAGAATAGTTGTGCATAAAACAAACGAATATAATAGCTGTAAAAAAAATATTTAATTATTAATTTGAAATAAGAATTTAGAATATTAGTTTCAATTTAAAAATATTAAAATTTTTAATATTTACCTTATCTTTTTCGAATAACGAACGACAGACGTTTTGATATAAACTGTAAGTGAAAGCTTCTCTCAAAAAATGTAATCTTCTCTCTAAAATTTTGCTTTTACTGGCAGTGTCAATTGACAGGATATAAAGATTAATAAACCAGGCTAAAGAATACTGATACATGGGATCAATATTTGGCAGGTCTGTGATTGTGTAATAAAGTGATGAGACATATTTTGCTATCGGTCTGTAACTCTGTCTGAAGTTTTCAATTTTAGCTTCTGTTTCTTTTGCTGATTCTTGTTTCTTGATGATATCAATGGAAAGAATTTTCGAAGAATCTAAAATTTCAATGGCCTCTTCATCATCTAGTATACTCGCGCCTGAAACCGACAACGTTTTCAAAATATGATCTTCAACTTGCTTGAGAGCTTTCTTATTCGCAGCGCTTTGGACTATTAAATATTCTCTTTTTTCTTGAAGATCAGGTCTCTCTTTTGCCACAACTATACCCAATAATTGATCCTCTAATCCTTCAATCGTTAAGGCAAAATTAATTAAAGTTACTTTATTGTAAACTTCCGGTAAGTAGTGAGGATTTCGTAATTTTGTTGTCATGTAGAATCGAAATTTTAAATTGTACTCTATACTCTTCTCTCCCAAGTTTATATACCAAATTCCTGCAATCTTATATATATTTTTCATTAAAATTGGATCCAAAGGAGCGTCCAATGTTTCTTGAATATTTTCAATTAAAACCGGCTTTCCATATTCAATGCAAGTCTCTATAATATTCATATAATTAGAATCTGTTAATTTAACAACTTCAAGTTCACTTGATTTCTCCATATTTCGAATCCATTTATTTGCTTGACTCTGAGGATCAACGAAAAGACTCCATCGCATCGAATTGTCCATTATAATTGCATTTTCAGTTGAAAATGAATCGCGCGGTAATCCAAAGATATTCCAAGAATTGATTTTTATCTCTGATCCGAGGACTTCAATGAAATTATAATCTTCAGAACAGGGTATCTTTAAATTCTTCACGTATATTCTCCACTTTTCGATGTTTTCTAATCGATAAGCTGTTGTAAATGGTCCCAAGTAAGCAATCATACCACAGGAAATTAATATATCTCCTGGTAGTGTATCAAAAGATTTTTGAAGATTTTCAGCACATAATATCCAACGTTCTTTTTCTCCTCCCAATCCGCTTATTAATTTTTCAGCTCGCATCAATTTATTCTTACAATTTGTTACCTGTTCAAAAAAATTTGAATTATTTAGAATTTATGTTTTACATTATTTTGTATTATTTTCTTATACCTGATTTTCAAGATCTATTTTCTTCGCTAGAATATTTTGGAGATTGACATTTAGAGCTGTTAATTTTTCATTGAGTTCAGCCAATGCTTGACGTTTCTCATTTAAAATATTCATAACTTTTTGAAATGATTTTTCTGCTTCCGTGAGTTTCTCTCTTTTTGGCGCTACAACTTTGGCAACTTTGTCATATAGAACCATGGCACGTACCCATTTACAAAGACCCTCAGCGGCTGAAGAAGCTTTTGCAACAATGCGAGGTTCAAAGTTTTTATCCGTTAGATAAACACGTTTTATAATCTGTAAAAAAAAGATTTTAAATTTTTGTTACGCTTTTTTATAATATAAATATTGTACGTTTACCTGCATGGTTTGAACTGGAATATTATCCTTATCATAATCTCGTAAATAGTGCAAAAATTCGATATCATTGAGAATTCTTTTACTCGGACCCCAGTAGTCAAGAACTATTCTTCCACTTGTTGGATCGGTTAATCTATCTGCAGGAACATTCAGCATGACACAGATTGCTGCCATGACAAGTTTAACACCCTGAGGAGGATTCTTCATTGACTTCACCATCGTTATGTCCGCAGGTTTCAATGTATTTAAAGCAGCTAAAATCATTACATAAAATTTAGAATGAAAAAATTTTTTTTAGGATTAAATTATAGTATTATACCTATCGCTTCCTCAAGAATTGGCAAAGCTTCTGCTAAATCAGCTTCACATTCTGCTTTCAAAGCGCCTGCAATTTCTGCTTGTTCATTTGCCACAACTTCATCTTTTTTCACTAAAATTGTTGCCTTTTCAACAGCTATATTCTCACTTTCAATCTTCTGCATCGTCACAGTCGTCAACTTGGCTGAATTTTCAAGTTCCGGTCTTAATGCCGAAAGAGTTTTCTTCATTTTTTCAACTTGTTGAGCGGCATAGTCCAATTTGTCCAAACCATTCAGATAGCGATCTCTAAAAAAAGGAAAAGATTCAAAAAATATAAAAAAATTTACAACACAATATTTACCTGGCGAGTATAAGTTCTTCTTGTTTTAATTTTGTCAAATCTCTGTAAGCTTTAATTAGATCCAAAAATGCAGCTGAGGTAATGTACGTTTTTCTACCAGAAGCTTCATAAAATTGGTTACTAATATCCTTTGCGCAGATGTGAAAAAATTTGCAAGCAACAACAGCATTTGTTTTTACATTCTCCGTGACATTTAAATCCGTTATGAATCGAACAGCAACTTGCTCTAATGCATCCTCGGGCCATATTTCGAACCAATCAATTGTACAACAATTAACTAAACTTGGATAAAGACGTAATCTCGTTCGAAATGATTCTCCAACAGGACTGAAGCAAATCATAATGTGTAATTTCTCTCGACAACGATTTACAAAAAATCCCAGTACCGACATAATTGATATATCCATATTTCGATTTCCCCCTTGTGCTGCTAATCTTGTCATTTCAATTATTTCCTGTTTTTCTTCTATTGAAAAAAGATTTGGAACTTCTCCAGAATTTAGAAGACTATCGATGTCGCTAAGAAAAATTTCCTCTTTAATTTGACCTTCGGTGAAGAGAAAGACTAAATCTTTTCCAGTTCCTCCGGAATTTTTTAAAACTTTTTTCAAATCGTCTCGCCATTCATTAACACCATAGGCACTGCCTATTTCCGGTTGGAATAATGCGTAACCAGCCATACCTAAAATTTTTTTTAAAAAAAGCTTTTCACTATTTTATACAATTTTTATAGAATAAATATTTTACTTGATGCAAGTCTTGTTAAAGATTGTCTTCCAGAACCGCCAACGCCCACCATTAGTAAACTTCCAACGGGAGTGGCAATAATTCTGCAAATACGAGCAAGATGCTCCAGAGCATATTGAAATAAAACAATATTCATTTTATTTCTATGAGTGTTATTGTAATCCTCTAAACACGAAAGAGCGACATTTTTATATTCATTCATTGATACAATTTCCTCGTATTTTCTATCCTCTTGTATTGCATCGACGTCCATGAAATTACCGAATATTAAACTTTTCATACTCTCTTCTGTTAATTGATCATTGAACTTGGGCAAATCTTCAAAAACGTATTCAAATGATTCTTTAAATACGCCTAGAACTGTTTCCTTGATTTTCTCAAAAAGCCACACACGATCGCTGATGTCTATGAGACGATCTCCAAAAACTCGTAAAATCTCGTGAACCCAAAGTCGAGTAAAAATTGTTTTCGTCTCGACTGATTCTTTCTTGATCATAATGCAGCCAGTGACGACTCGAGCAAAATCTCTTAAATTGAAAAGATAATGTGACTTTGCTGGTGTTGGTCTAAGATCACTGATGGCACTGTTAAAAATCAATATTGTAGCATTGACAATACTATTTATCGTCACGAGAATATCAGTGGCAAATCCATTTCGTTTGAGGCCAATTAATGCTAAACTGGTGAATATTTTGAAAATACTTTCCCTCGAGAAATTGTTGATTGAATACAAATTAAAATGTCTCAAAAATCTTTGATATATTTCCTGTCGACTTCCTCCCGGTGGAGCCATTGCACACATAAACATTATATCGTAAATTTGAATCATAAATGGTTCCTTCAAATCAAACCTATAATTAAAAAAAAAACTCAATTAATTCACTTCAACCTGTTTTTTATTACAATTTGAAAAAATATTTATATTTACCATTGTTCATGATCAAAAAATTGTCTCAGTAATTCAATGGGTGGTTGAGCACCATAAACTTCTTTACTTGGCATATTAACATCATCAATGAATACCAAACAATGCGTTCCTCCCATTGGTCCATAGTGACCCTTTCTTCTCTTGAAAAGTTTCGAAAGTACCAATTCTTGTGTTTGAGCAGCCGTTGTTTTTGGCGTAAAAGTAATAAAATTCGAAAGATATTTCTCATCCTCCAATTTATTCATCATTAGATCTTGAATATAAAATGTCTTTCCAGTTCCAGTTTCGCCATACAAAAGAAATCTCTTCTTATTTTTAATATGTCTCAAAAATAAATTCTGATATTTCATTGTGTCAATAGTTGGTACCACCATTTGACCAATACTCTGCGTTTCCACAAGTTTCTCAATTTTTGCCAAATCATTATAATTTTTCCAAACTCCTTTTCCTTTGAAGATAAAATAGTTGTCGTGAATTGGACCATCACTCGGTAATGAAATTAATGTTTCTGCAATTTTTCCAGGTATTGAATAATGTTCATTTTTCCAGAAACTTAAAAAATACTCATTAAAAGCGTCTCTTGAATCGGAATCCAAAGTGCCACCAATTCCCCAAACAATTGCCAATAAAGTAGAAGCTTGAATCCAAAAAATAATGTAATCTTCATAATCATGTTGTAAATTTTCATTTATTGCGTCGTTCATGTACATTTCCAGTAGATTTAGAGTTGAAATTACTTGATTAATCTGACCAGCTGTGACTGTTAATCGACATTTTTTGCGAACAAATTCTAAACAAGGATCAATGAGCCATTCAAAAATTTCATTTAGAAAATTTTCATTTCCTTCCTTCCAACGGTGATCAATGTCATTGATCCAGGATTTTGCGTAAGGTCGCCAACCTAGAATGTGAGGCTCCATGTAAATCATTCCACATCTAGAGACAGTGGCAGGAGATGCTTGAAGAAGATCCATTGCTTCAAATATCATGGACATTACGTTTGTCATTTGCATAACTTCTCCTGAGGTTAGACACAATTTTTTATTATCATCCAAAACTGTATTTAAATTTTCAATCCAAACGGCATCAACTGGTCCATCGAAGATTAACCATTTTCGATCACCACTTTCATCCGAGCAGTAATCACGAAAAGCTACAGCACAAATTCCATCAGTCCATTCAGATGATACTGGATCGAATTGTCCATAAAGTTGACCCATTGTAATTGCTTTTGGATTCATGGTGAAAAATTTCGTTCGTGCTCCATTCTCATCTCCCCATTCTTCCATCAATGTCAAAGTATCGGCAAGAGTACGCAAACAAGTTGTTTTTCCCCCACAAGGATCGCCTACGAGCATAAATCCATGTCTGACAATCATCATTTCAAAGACTTGAATAATTTTCAACAGGAAACCATCGACTGGTTGTAAATTTTTTCTCTTCATTATTTCTTCGATGGCTCTTAAGAGTACTTCATAATCAGGAGTTGGTAATGCTGTATCAGGAAAGAGATCAGAAATTATTCCTTCAAATAGTGGAACGTCATGGGCGAGAAATTTTGGTAAATTAACATCAATTATTGATCTCAACATGAGAATCATTTCATCTTCATTTGGATATTTCAGTTTCATATTTTGAGCGGCTATTAAAACAGTCTTTACGGCTCTCATTCCGTAATCATAATGCGATTGTGATGAAAGTTGTTCGGAGCAAAGTTTATAAGTGGTGACAATTTTCACTGACAGGACTCTTGCATTTGTAAAACCAGAAGAGTAGAGAAATATTTCTCCAATCATTGCATAATCGGGAACCATCATTGCGACTGTTCTAAAGAGTACTTTCAAATTGTCGGGAAGCTCAGATCTACCGGCGTAACCTGGATTCATAGTGATGCAAACGTAAACGGCAGGATTGAGTGTCAACTCGGTACCTTCAAAGATAAATTTTTCAAAGTGTCCTCGAACTGCCTGAATGATGCAAAGAATTTGTTGAGCCACGACTGACAATACTTCGAGTTCAATTCGATTGAATTCATCAAAACAGGCCCAGGCTCCACAAGATGCGAGACCTTTGAAGAATTTTCCCATATTTTTATAATCAAGCCCTTCTGAACAATTGAAAACAACACATTGAATGGCAAGTGCTCTTGCGAGATCTTTAACTGTTTCGGTTTTTCCCGTTCCTGCTGGACCTTCAGGAGCTCCGTTCAGATGCAGAGAATAAGCTCCAATTAAAGTTCGATAACACCTAAAATGTTTTTTTCTTTTAAATAGTTGTACTCAGAAAATAAAAGTTATTTTTATAATAATATTCAATAATATTCTTTAGACCTGTCTGTTAATGGAGTTATCACCAAACGGGGACAATTTCCCAAATATTCATAAGCATATGAAACAGTAGCATTTATGATTCTCACGAAAACGTCGTCTTCCCAATAATATCGTAATTGCGCTAACCATTCGAAATCTGTTTCACTTGTCACATTTTTATCAATCAATAATTTTACCACATCATAGGCGTGTACGTCGATTGTTATCAAAGCATTTAAAGTTGTTCTATTTTGCTTCGATAAACGTCCTAGAAAATTGTTTGAAATGCAAATTTTCTATTTCTGTTTTCTTTATTAAATATTATCAAATATCAAATTTTCGATTACCTTTCACTAGGTTAACCATATCAAAAATTTGCTTCTTCAATTTATCATAGAGAGATTCTAAAACAGATTTCATATGAGTAATCAAACTATTTTGAACTTCGATGCACCAATATATTTGTGAGACGCAGAGAACAACCATTCCAGGCCAAAGTAAAACCCAGGTAACTCTTTCGTTTATCTCATAGTCGCGATAGCTCATTAAAACTTCATGTCTTATTGACTTCACCATTTGCTCCTCCACCTAATTAGCGATAATTTTCTGATTTAAAGGAAATTCAAAGGCTTTACTTTTTTAAAAGAAAAAAAAAACACCTGCACAAGCCATTTTTCAACACAACCTCGAGCTGCTATTGTTGAAATAATATTTTCAAATTTAACTTCTTCTCTATCGTCACTAAACATTGAGAAAATTTCCAAATTCTCATTGAAGCTGTAAACAGAAAAAAGAACGTAAATTTTTCCGAATTATTTCCAAACATTGGACTTAAAAATGATTAATTAAATAGTATAAAATTTCTATTTTTTAAAAAAACACTACCCAAGTTTTGCGATTCCTTCGAAGCATTTTTTCAAATGAGGTTGCACTCGAAGGGGATCCTTTGTTTCGGAGAGAATTTCCAACATGTCATCGTTACTAAGGAAAAAGAATCGAGGGAAGTATAGTCTCTTCTTTTCGAGATAATTTACCACTCCCTCTTGTACTTTCTCCATTATTTCATTGGCTTCTTTCATACTCTCGTAAAGACCCAACTAAACAATTAATAAACAAAAATTCGATTATGTTTGGAATCTAAAAATTAAAATAAACTTTTGCCCGTATGTTTAAATAAATGAAAAGAAAAAAAGATTTCAATCATTACTTACAGAACCTGCGGTGTTTTTAACTCTTGGTTCTCTGAAGACTCCATTCATTGCTTTACGAAACATTAAATCAACTTCCGAGAACAATATTCCTTCTTCCGGTAGTTGAGCAACGATATCTTTACTTGAGAAAATAGGCAACAGGTACATCCATTGAACTTGCACCTAGGATACATACAATGAAACTTGCAATTTTTTTTTTAAATATTTGTATTTTAAAATACAATGTATTTTTAAAAATCAAACCTTAGTCCATTCTTCAATGGTCCTTTGTATTCTCAAAAGCAATTCATAAAAGTTTTTCACTTCCTCCTCGATTGGTTTTACAAAAGCTGATCCTCTCATTGCTTGAACCTTAACAATATGTTCTTCCAATAAAGCTACAATGTCATCTAATTGTGTTAGAATATTTACACCCGAATCTTTGAAAGGCATTGTGGTAAAAGTTACATCATCCCACTCGTGGATCATTTTCGAAAGAAGTTGCTGCAAAGCAAGCTCCTTTGTTGCACTTGTACTAATAATATCGTATCTAGAAAAATATTGATCAAATTTTTAAACACTGTCAAAAGTCCAATAAAAAAGAGAAATAAAAAAAATAATAAATTTTTATTTTATTTCAATATTTAACTATGAATTTTAAATTATTATTTATAGAAAACTTACTCATCTAAATTTTCCAGTAGATTCAGAGCTATTATTTTTCGAAGAGTTGTTCCAGCATTTGGAGTTAAATCAAAACCAGAAATTTGGGACATTTCATCCCAATGTCTTTGACGAAGAGCTGGATTGCAAAAGCAAAGAGCCAGTGGAACATATTGCTGCAAAATATTTCATAAACTTGTCGAAATTGAAGTAATAAGTTAAATTACAAAAATCGAGACGATAATTCGATAATTTACATACCTTGAACCATTTAACCTCCTCTAACAATTGATGGCATAATTTCATTGGTGCAGGTTGCTGAAAAGGATCTGGATCATCCACCGATCCTGCAAAACTGTTTAATTTTTAATAAGTGAAATTGAATTTTCAAAAAATATTTTTAAATACATACCTGTATGGGTATCCCATGGCAATATGCATCTTGATCTTTGTTCTATATGTTTTACTAGTTTTTGAAAAATCTGTAAAATATTCCGTCGTTTTATTCTCAATATTAATTGCATCAAGATATTCGAAAGGTCCATCTAGCCAAACTCCTGAATCTCTTTTCCACTGATAGGCACGATATATGAGAGAATAATACGGTAAAATAATTTCTTTCAGTTCTTTCACTTTCGGAAAAACACTCAATGGAAATTGAAAAAGCTTTTCTTCGCAATTTATCCACTCAATTTGTTCCTCCATTTTATCCAGGCATCGTATAAATTTTCGCATAAATTCAATATACTCTCCAATTCTCTTTCCATCGTCCATGTCGTCCATTATTATTAATCTATAATGAAAAAAAAGAAGAATTATACATGAAATAAAATTCAATTAAATAATTATACATAACGGAAAATAAAAAATACTTTGGAAACATTTCTTCAATCTCCTTATTCAGGGAATTAATTTTATTTTGTAAATATTCTTCGAGTTCAAATTTCTTTTGTTCATATAGTGAACTGTTTTGTTCGAAAATTAATTTAATTCGCTGTAACCAATTAACTGTAGTGTTATTCAATTCAATGTGATCTTTGTGCAAGGTGGTCATTTCAAGTAAAGATGACATCATAAATAAAGAAAGGGATACTTTTTCACTTAATTGAGCCAATAAAATTGTTGTTGCATATACCATAAATTTTCCTGTTAATTATTCGACTTTTCTATTATAATCGCATCAAAATTGTTTACAAAAAAAGTAAAAAAAAAAATGACAAGAATTGACGATAAATGACAAATAAAATGTAAACAAATTTACCAAAATCCAATTAATTAAAACGATAAAGGGAATAAATAAAATAAGTGAATTTCATAATTACCCAATTCCTGTAAATCTTCAGTGTTTTCAGGAATATTTAAAGCTTTCCTCTTAAGTTCTTCAAATTCTCTACATATCTCAAGGTTGAAATTTCTATGACTTTTAATTAATTCATTAACAATATGAGCTTGCCCCTCTTCTGCATAGCGTTTTAAACCCACTTTCGCATCGTCTTGATGAAGTTTTGCAACTAAAAAGTATTCGTACTTAGTCTGAAAAGATTTGACATTAAGTTGTAAAATTTTTTTTTAATTGACATTCAGAGAAATATATGTAATATAATTAAATTACTTACAATTTCATTCATTTCCAAAAGAAAAGTTTTAAATTCTTCCACTTTATCAACGTATGTAGTAAAATCGTGACCTGCTGCAACATAATTTATAATCTCCTGATGAGTTTCTGAACTGTAAATAAAACTAAACTGACGTCGATGATCCTCAATATAATTATGCAAGGAATGATACATCGTTTCCAAATTTTGTTCGAGAAGTTGATGTGATTTTTCCAAATACCATTTGGGCAATGTGACTGGAATGAAATCATTTGAGATTTTAACATTTACCCACGACTCTAATCCTGGTAAATATCGAGCTGTGTTTGCAATGTTATCAATGAAAGAATGAAATACTGAATGAATTTCAAGCATTGAGGGTGAAATAAACAGTTGATTATTTTCACACTTTAGTTTTATCTGCGAAAAGCAATTAATTTTAATATAAATTAATGATATGAAAAGTTTGATTTTGTTTAGAACTGTATAAATAAAATTGATCTATTTTTTATAAATAAATATAAACTTTTTCGAATATATAAATAATTTGAAACTTACATTTAATACTGGAATAGTTAATGGATCGTTGACTACTTCAAGCAAGTGTTCAATGGTATTCATCATTTGCCGATTTATTTGAAGAGCAAGGAGTCTAGAGGCACACTTTAAAAATGATGGTAGCAAATTTGCCGGAATTTCATGTAAATACCGTGGTTGTGAAATTAGTCTAACAATGCTGTTATAATAAGAATTTGTTACAATTAAATCTCCTTTTCTCAAATCATCCTCGACTAAATCCTGCAAGCTGACAGTTTTAATTAATATTATTTTACGAAAATAAATAAAAGGCAATTTAAAAATAAATACATATTAAATTTACCGTGTCAATTCCATAAAACCATTATTTCGATATTTGCGAAAATCTAATAGAACATTTTGTAAAATTTTCGTTTTAGATACAATGTTCCTGATTAATTTGTGAGACAAAAAGTACTTTTTCTTAATTATGCTTCGATTTCTTATAAATTCAGATCGATATTCAGTGCGGCCAGGAAATTTGTAAGGTAGATCTGGCATACAAAATATTTCGTCTTTACATTCAACTGCTATAAATTGTCGTATTCCAAATTCATGCATTATTTCCAAATAATGCTCTTTCGTTTCCTTCATCAAAACATCAAAAACTTTTTTAAACTTTATTCTCAAGTCTTTTGACAGGTGTCTCTTAATATTTTCTTCCCATTCCTAAAAAATGTAAAAAAATTATAATTATAGTTTGATTTTAAAAACGTCTAGTAAAAATAAATATAATATATAATATTATTTTTATCTAAATTAGATCCTTGATTTCAAAAAAACAAAAGATTTTGCAAAATTGTTTCTTACGGGAAGGAGTCCTGTTGTAGGCAATCTGTCTGCATATTCTTTCATTTTTAAAATATAATACTCTTGAGATCGTGGAACGTAACATTTAAAATCTGATTCTTTATTGTCTTCATTTTTTAAAAGTTCAATTTTTGCTTGTAAAGCTCTCCTTCTGATCAGTTGGATCATTTTTTTTCTTCGTATCTGAATTAAGTTATTTAAAAAATTTTAGTTATAAATTACATTTACGAATAAAATTTTATTTTTAATTTAGAAAGAAACGTCTTAAGGCCATGTGGGAAAAACCGACCGAGAATGTTTTTTTAGGCCAGGAAGTGGCGCCAATTCGAGCTAGTGGCCATTGAATGAACTAAGAGAAAATGCGTTTTATTGCTTTATTTATTTTTTATTATGTTTCCGTGAAATTTTAGTAAATCGGGAGAAGAGCGCTCACAATTGTACCCTCCTCTATCATCTCTGAAAATTTCAACCCGAAATCTTTTATCGTTTTAGAGTGAGATGTAAAGTACGAAACCACTTTTTCGTGTATCAGTCACGTGGGTTTTTCCCACTTGGCCTTAATATTATTAAAAATTAAAATTTTTTATTTTTATATACATTTTTTTTAAAATTGTTATACTTTAATATTTTGA
>JUFY01000112.1:0-70404 GCA_001855655.1 Leptopilina clavipes
CAAGTTGGAATTTTGGTTTCATTCTTTATCAGTAATTGAAATTTTTCGCTGAAAAAAAATATTCTTGTTTTAAGAGGAAAATTCCTCTTGAATCAAGAATATTACTCTTAATCGAAGAGTATTTCCCTCTTATTTTAAGAGGAATATTCTTAAATGGAGCATAATCCTCTTAAAACAAGAGGATTATTTTCACTGTAAAAAATAAATCTTGATTTCAGTCCACTTTGAACTGAAACCACTTACATAATACTGAATTCTAACTGAAATTCAACCTTCATGGTATGATTTTAAGACTAAAAGTGGACTTAAAGTTATTTTAAGCCAAAAAATTGGCTGATTTTCAGTCATATTGATTTTCAGATGTAAGTGGAGTCAGACTTTGTTTTTTCTGTGTTTGAGCTATATTCTAGAGAAAAATATGCATTAAAATAAGAGGAATCCGCTTAAAACAAGAATCACTGAGTCAATATAAAATAAAATAATTTATTTTTTAAGCTTCAACAGCACAGTTGTTACAAAATGAGCATTTGATTACAAATAGACGCCACTACTATTTCTTTAGGAAATTTCTTTTGTGAGAGTTCTTGTTAAGAAGAGTTAAACTTTCTGATTGATCCAATTAGAGGAAAGAATGATCAATTATAGATGATATTTGTAACATTATGTTTTTTGTGTTATTTTATAGGCTCATAATTTAAACTGAGAAATAAAGGAAAACAACAAAGATGCAGTCTCGTGAAATTCAACTGTTAGATGAACGTTTGTTTAGAGAAATAAAAACTATACTCAGAGTAGTTTTTGATTATTACAATGAAAAGAAGGTCAAATCTACAGGGTACTGTTTATATCTGTAGATATGTATGTAAATGGGATGAAAGTGTAACAAATTTCAACTAATCTTTAAATATATGAAATCTTTTGTGATAATTCCTATTGTTTCACATAGATGTTAGTTCTTAACAATAAGAAGTATATAATTTCATCAATAACAAAGAACAAAAGAATTGTCATAATAAAATTATTTCAAGTAGAAATAAAACAAGTCCCCGTGTCGCTAACGGGATGAAATAATGATAATGACTTGTAACGTGGCCTGAAAACTCGGTGATAGGAGTACATTACCGTTGGTGGTAATGCAATTGCCAACGGAACAACGGCTAGAAATTGCTGTGACGCTTGCGCCAAGAGTTCCTCGACCCGTTCGAACAGACTTTGAGAAATGAGGAGGTAGGGGGTTTAGAGGACAAAATGGACGTCGGCCAATGGGGATGCGGGACAATATGGCCGCGGGAGGATTTAATCAATATTTCCTCCGACCTTAGAAGGGATGAGGTTATGTGCAAAAGAGAACTTTGCAGCTCGCAAACGGATATATGTATGTATATACATATATATACCATATTTTGTATAACAATGCACTAGTTATATGTATTACTTTCACAACAAACGGAACTGGTCAAGCGAACAAATCGGTCATAACTCGTTTGAAACTCATTAGTGTGATAAAGCATAAAGTATTATTGATTCATGTCTCTCACCTATTCACATTTGAACAATATAATTGTCTCGCATGGTCTTCAAATCGTCCACTTATGCAAAGAAACCACAATTAATTTGACTTGTTTAGAATTTATGTTTTCAAAGAAGGAGAATGAAACTCAATTTTAATAATGTACTTAAAATGTGCAAAATGAGAATTAATTATATGTAAAGGAGTATAAACCTAATTTCCAACTGATCCCTTAAAGAATACTGAATAATCTATAGCTCCTAAATGTGCGGCAGCTTAATTAAGATACTTAGGCTTTTGATGCACTTATCCTAATTTAAATAATGTCTTTCTAGGTATATACAGGTATTTAAATCTGCTCAAGTGAAGCAACATAAACTAATTAACCCTTTTGGGAAAGAGTTATTTTTCACCCAAATAAGGATTAGTTGAATAATATTACAATTTATTTTTTTATGTTTAGTGGTATACCTATATAAAGATTTTTAAGATTGTCAGTTGCGTGTTTATAAACTTAAATTGAGGGTACCAAACTATAATATTTCTAACAACTTTATAAGTAAGCAGAACTGTTTTCATACTTCTTTATTACATTGTGCCATTCAATATTAAAGAACTGTAAATAAAAATTTAACCAACTTTTGTTTCGTGCCAATGGCTATAGGAATTGGTCTAATATTTAGCAAATTGTCTTGGCAATTTACCACAGGTACATGTAACTAATAAAGGTACTTCAAAAATAAACATTCTTAGTTAAAATTAATAACCTTTTTTTATAGGTATACTGAAAAAGCAAATGGCGCCTTAGTAAGATGCTTTCAATTTATAATTTGACCTTGCTCTTTAAAATTGAAGAAAATGACTCGTTTCTTTTTAGTTAAAAGAACACAAGGAAAAATGGTATTATTAATTTATTAGCATTTTGTCAAAACAGGTGGATACCAAGAATCCACATGAATGTGGTGGAATTTATCAAGTACGAGTATTGATTAACCATCACTTTCATATGACGCCAGAAAAGTGGGTGTTGCTTGTGGGATGTACAGATCGGAAAACGCGCCATGCGCAGTTCACGATGAAAGGGAACGAGATCACCTTGGAAGACCATTTCCATTATCAGAATAAGAGTGCTTCTCAGTTCGACTAAAGCCTCGTCGAGGATCGGTGTTCCTCTAAATAATCTTCTCAAGCCAATTGTGAATAAACTATCAGTAAAAGAATTAAACTTGTTAAAAGTTTTTTTTGTAAATTTTTTTGCACTACATATTATTCGCAACGAATGTGATAAGTGTGATTGTTAAATTATAAATTGAATAAAAATTCCTGCCTAATCAGGATGTACAGAAAAAGATCAGTAAACAACTAAAAGCAAAGTTAAACAGTTGTTTATGTAAAATTATCACAAAATTAACTAATTTCTCTGAAGCTAGTTAATTCAGTAAGTAAACAACTTGATTCGTATTTTTTTTATTTGTTCCTTTATTTTTAGCGAATTATTTTCTTAAAAATTAAAATTTGAATGAAAAATATAGCGGAGTTGAGGCTCAAAATCATAACGATACTAAAATATACTGACACAGACGAGACTGTTTGAAATCCTACTTTTTATTCATTTCTATAGACCCTATAAATGCATATTAAGTCCAGATTTAAAAGCACTCGTTTTCACTTCAACACAAATTTGCCCAAATTAGTCAAGTAAATGTATTAATATACACTTAACACTTAACCACTGTTCACTTCTAAAATAGGTGTCTTACGTTGTAATTGTACATAAGGAGCATTTGGAATTTGCAACAAGAAACTATTTGATATTTTATGGAAAACAAACTGCATCCAAAATAAGTTGAGGCAGGGTTAATGGAATCTCAATTATCAATAACAAAAATGGAGGATCATCAAATTAAATATCGCTTAAAATTAGTTGATACTGCTCTTCCCAATCCTTGTACATACAATAATAATACGTTTTCAGCAAGATGTAAAATAATTTGACATCTTTAATCTCTTTTGTTTTATGATTGTAAGTTTACTACAATTTTATGTTTGTTATGTTGTGTTACCGATATGAAAATTCCTTGTATAACAAAATTCTCGTAAGACTTAAAAAACAATTGAAAAATACTTAATGAGGCCCCGATTAATTGTCAGTAATAAAATACATAAATATCTAAAATTGAATAAGTGGAAAATTTTCACTTAATTATATATGTAGATTTAAAAAGTATGTATATAGATATTTTATTTAATTTATTTAGCTGAGAAAAATATGCTGGTATTGAATCAACATCATTTTCACACCAAAAGCATGAAAACTATTTAATCAAAAGCATACGATGTACAATTTATAGCAAATGCGCTTCTATATTAATAATAACTTTCATTATTCTTCTGGAGACAATTTTGTTGATTCAATAAAACCTTTTTCTCAGCTTAAGCTAATTTTTGTAATCTGAATCAATGAAATGTCACTGTTCACAATTTATAAATTACTTATAAAATTTCAATTATTTTTCTTTAATTGTGGAAAAAAAGATAGAAAAATTTCAGTTGTATTTCACTGTTCAAACAGGAAAATACACAGTAAAAATAAAATCTTATTTTAAGATGAGTCTTAAATTCAGCACTGCTAGCCATAATGTAAATTGTATGTAAAATCATTGCGTAAATTCAGCAAAGGCTGTCTTAAAAATGTTGCATCTTAAAATAAGACATCTTTTCTGCCTTAAAATAAGACTTTCTTTTTACTGTGTACAACTGAAATGAAAGTAATAATATTTTATTAATTCCGAATAAAATTACACTAAACTCTCAATGATTCAGATTCAGATTTTCTTAGGTACAAATTATAATAATGGTACATTTAAAAGTATTTATACGTCAAAATACATGTACATTTATGTGTAAGTTAAAACACAAAATCCATGTCTTCCATTTGATAAAAACAAATTCAAAATAAGAGTAAGCAGTGAGATATATATATATATTATCAGTTTGTAAATATATTCAGACTTTAGAATCTAGGTATCTTATAAAAATGATAAAATACAATAATTAAAATAAAATTCTCAATCTTTTATATTGAGAAGAAATTAGTACTCCTATTCAAGTCGATTTAGAAAAATTAGAAAACTATAAATCTGAATACTCAACTTAAAATTCACATATTTTAATCTAATTTTTAAATAAATTCTTTAATAATTAAAAAAAATTAAAATTTATTGGAAAAATATGTGAAATTTTCTTTTATTTAGATTTAGAAAAATGGTTAACACCAATCAAAAATATCTTTTAAATATAGTATATTATAATTAAATTTCAATCAAAACATGCAGGACTTAAAATTATAAAAAAATATTAATATAAGCAGTAAAAAGTTGAAATTTGTTCATTCATCTGTAATAAAAGTACATATTTTTATTGTATTTATAATTACATTGTATAATATGTGCTACATTTAAAGTTGTGACGCGACAATAATAAATAGTTCTAGGCCATTCGTGCAAAATATAATATACACACGTATATTGTACATAGTTTTAAGATTTATATAAGTATCTTTAATTCTTTGTTATACTGCACTATTAAATAAGGTAAATTTATGTATAATATATGTAACAATTTTAAATTATTAAAGCAGTCAGTGCAAATTATTATATAATTACAAAATCCATTAACAACTTTATTGAATATATATTAAAAGCAGATTTCTTTATTTCACCTTGCAATCATTTTGTCGCTTTTTTTCATTCATTCATTTTTTTCAGTGTTTATCGATTTATAACTAAATTCATTTTCAACTGTAATAATCAATATTGAAAAATATTAAAAAGTTGTCTGACTAAAATTTATTTTCACTACTGACAGGAGCATTAATACAAATTTAAGCACTCTGTCGGACTAAAGATTGTTTTTACTACTGATAGTACAAATAAGCAAGTTTATACAGTTATGTCTGGCTTAAACTTACTTTCACTACTGGTCCAAATAACTATTCAAATTAATAGTACAGCTTAGCGTATGTTAAATACAGAAATGATAGAAGTGGGGTTTATTTGTTTGTTCTTTTTTTATTAATTGGAAATTTTTTTGTTGTATTTTTGAACGGAAAAAAACATGCTACTAAATTAGGTCTCTGTTTTATATACGGTTTGATGATAAATTATACGAAGTAGATATTGTAGGGCGCTCTACACTTATTTACCTACTCGGTGCTGCTTTCGTATTTACCATCAATAGGATACTTTTTTGTTGATGAAGAATTATTGACAAACTTGTAATAGTGTTAAAGAAAATTATTGATTAAACAAATGTTTATTTATTATATTTGATATAATATTGATTAAAAATATACAAAAATCTTTATAAATTATATAAACAAAATGTTTCTTGTTCTTATTCTTGTCAATATTTAAGCAGTCATACGGGATAAATAAAAGGTGATAGGTCCTTTTTAAACTGTAACTTATGAGCTTTGTGTAGTATTGCAACCCTTAAAAAATCAAGCTCAATAAAAAGTTGTAGCATCCTTGATTTACTTAATTCAGATACAGTTTCTTCTGAAGCAATCTTTTACATATCTCGTTATTTTAAAAATAATTAATGTATCTCTCTAAATATGATGAAACAGTGAAAATTTACTAATTCAGTTTTAACTAATTATTTTTCTTATTGTTTATTTTGTACTTACTTGGACATAGTTCCATTTATATTTTCTATTTTAGGAGAAGAAAAATTATATCAGAAAGTACACATAGTATCAGTTAATAATAAAATGATTTCCCAAGAGTCTGCAAGACAATCACAAATATAGTGAAAACTAAGTTACGTGTTCATTAATAGCTTCTACTTTGCTGTGATCAATTTCTTAAAACAGTATAAAAAGCTTCAACGAAAGTAGTAGAACACATAGTTTCTTTACTTGCTGCGATAAGAACATGATATAAGGTAAAATTCTTCTTCTTTTATTCTTAATATTGTTGTTGCCGTTGATATCTATAAACAAAATAATGCCGTTCGAAGAAAAAATACTCAGCAATATAAACATAATTTTATATATAATTTTTAATTTTAAATAATAAAAGTTATAAAAATTTGTTAATTAATTAATTAATTAAATTATCGACATATATTTATAACTGAAGTTTCATAATTGATTGATTTTTAAATTCATTTCAAAGAAACTTTTCAATAAAAAGGGTTTCTAGACTATGACCTTCATAAGATTTAATATACACGATATTATGCATTTGACAGGAATATTTATCTTGTGGTAATTCTATTCAGTATAAAAACAATCGAGACCAGAAGTTAAAACAAGATCTAGCTGTTAGACATTGAAAAAGCAACATCCCTTACAAACCAGGTAAATTTCTATTGCAAGAGTATTATTATTTTTGAAAAAGGCATAGTTCAAAGAAAAAAATTATTTCTTTTTTTGATTTAATTATATATAATTGGAAAGAATTGTGAAACTTATTAAAATCAGTAAATTAATTTTTATTATATTAAACTCAATTTCTTTTTAATGTGTCACTTTCATAAATAGGTCTTTTGCTCAAACAAGTGTAAATGAAATATTCATCTGTTCCTCGTAGTTAAAAAATTATTATTTTGTATCAAGAGTTTAAAGATCCTTTTAAACCTCCTCACATCAACAAAAAGAAAAATAACAAAAACAGACAATTTTAAACTCATATACATATTACATTTCAGCCTAACTCGCCCTTCTTCCAATATGTTCTTTGTACGAGCTGCACTTTTCATATTTGTCATTCTTGTCGTTGCTGTCTATGCAGAAGCAGGTTACAGGAAACCTCCATTTAATGGAAGTATTTTTGGCAAAAGGTCTGTTGCCATGAGTGGTAAGTATAATAATTATGTATAATAAAAATTTATTTGTACACTTCAAAAATTCAAGTTGACAATAATTGTTTCATGAAATAGGTGATTATGACGTAGCTAACAGAGCTTTAATAGCAATGTGCGAAGTAGCTAGCGAAACTTGCACCACTTGGTACAATCGTCAAGATATTAACTAAAGTACTTCAACTCTTATAAGGAAATCGATGATCTACATATTCACAGAAATCCAAAAATTTTCCTTTAAAAATGTACAAAAAAGCTAAAAAAATTAAATTGCTTATGTAACAATAATCGTATTTATTTGATATTGTTTTATACCTATATTTTAGGAAACTAAATTTTGTTTCCTTTCAATTAATTAATTTTTAATTATTATCAATTGTAAAAGAAATTAGAGGTATTAAAAAGCCAAAGAAATATTATTTTTCCATCATATAGAATATAGGTTTAAAAAAGTAGACACTGAAAAAGATATACGGACTTTCTTATCAATATTTAGAAATTTATATATTTTAAAACGTATTTTTACATTTGGATGAATATTTATTAAATGTAGTGTTCTTAAAATCAGATATGTAGATGAAGCTGTCAAGTATGTTTGGCACGTTTCTTTTAACCTGTTGATATAAGGGCTATGACCTCTTTCCTCTTTACATTGCCAGTAATGAAATTTAAATATATTAGAAGCAAAAGTTTAGACAGATAAATGTTACGCAATGTTAATGCAATATCACTTTTGAGAAAAGAGGGGAAGAGTGCAATTTTTCTGTTTTAAAAAATCGAATTCTTTCAAGAATTTCCAGGTGATATTCACAATCAGTGATTATTTAACTTGTCCTTCTATAGGTACAAAGAATAATTTTTGAATTAGCAAATTCTTTAACTGCATTAATATAAAAGCAAATGACAATAGTTTTTACACCTCTAAGTACGGGAACACATTTTGGAACAAGAGTTTCAGTGTACCAGAGTTTCGAGACGCGATTAAACTACATAATGAGTTGGTACGAAGGTATAAAAGGAATTATGGGATTTTAAATTGGTGCATTGCTAAACAGAAGTCGAAAGGTAATAAAAGTATATAGGTAATATATTTATTATTATAAAAGTGACGTTCACGTTGATCATTTAAAAATTTATTTTTATTTCACAAGTTTTATTTCTTATTGTCTTATTTTTATGCGCGTGAGATTGCACACATGACATTTAAATATTAGTCCGCAAAGATAAACACTCGTCCTTACTGCATTATCCAATCCTTCTTAAAGGTAGATGGTTACCACGCACAGTCTAGTTTCTGAAAGATTCTCGTGAGTGGTGCATTTATCACAAATTTTTCTTTTATAAATTCATCAACTATAAGGATTAAGTTTAATATAAAGCATTATACATTCGAAAAATTTCATTATCTTAAATTTCAAGAAATTTTAATAAATTCATCCTCTTTTTATTTTTTAAATGAGTAATATCTTCTTCGTCTCATACACAAGTCAATGAAACTGTTTTATATTTTAAAGTAAAGTTTTTGAAAATTCATTTAACTAATTATTTTCGATATTAAATGTTTAAAAGAACATATTGTAAAGAATTTTCACTTAACGCACTAACATTAAGTTCAATATTTATTCTAATTTACATTAAGAATTGAAAATAATATTTAAACTTTAAACATATGTCCAAAGTTAGTTGATAAACATATAATGTGATATTAAAATTTTTTCAGTGAGAAATATTTAAATAAAGGACAGACTTTTACCTAAAAATGGTTAGCTTAACATCTCAAAGCAGCAAGATTGAAATTTCGTGTGGTGGTAAGATAACACAAATATGCGCAAAAAGTTTTCTAACGAATTTAAAATTATTAAATATAATTGATATTTTAGTGTTTTTTATTGTAATTACAATGCTATTGATTGGAATTAAGAAAGTTGATGCCGATGATGGTTCTCCAGCTTTCTTTCTGAAAATTGCCAAAAATGTACCTCGTATTGGACGAAGTTCAGGTGCTGACAATTTCTTTTTTAAAGCTTCTAAGAATATACCAAGAATCGGAAAACGTGAAGAGTCCGTAAGTACACAAGAATAAAAACTTAATAAAAAAGTTAATCACCTTGCAATAATGTAGTTTTAAGTAGGTATTACGTAAGCCTGCATCAAATAAGGCTCCTCGTTTACTCTCGATTTATTTCAAAATTAAAGTCGCTTGTACTACTTTTATTCAAATAACAAAAACTTATTATATTGAGTTCATTATAAACACAAAATTTAAGATAATTCTATAAATTTTTGTCTAATTAAAAGTAACTTTTAATAAGATTTACTATTTACTAATTACTACTACTAAACTTAGATAAACGAAGATCGAATAAACAAACAGTTAGGAAAGTTATGTCTGACAGACATTGACTTTCACTACTGAAGCCAATTTAAATAAGACATTTGATAGCATTGTCCGTCTAAAAATGTCTTTTACTACTGATATCGAATTTTATTTAATCAATGCGCAGATAGGAATTTTATTTTATGTAAAAAAAGATAATAAATAATTTTTAAATACAAATTTTTACAGTCGATTCTGGAAAGCGGCTACACGTTATCTCCATATAATAAAGACAATCAATATGTGAAAGCAACGAAAAGGAGAATTGGTTATCCTGCTGACACAGGTATATGTTTATATACTTTATACTAGCTTATATCGGGACACTACAATTCTCAACTTTTAAAGCATTCTGGGAAAAACTACGAGCACCTGAAGCTGAATTATTTACTATTTCTATACTTTTTAACGCACTTATTCTTGTTAATAATAATAACACAAACAATAATTTTAGGTAGTGAAACATGGACTTGGGAACATTTTCCTCTTGCAATAGAAGGCCCACCAGAATTATGGAGAACCCTTGCACGATATAGTGATGAAAAAGCTTTCGAGACATCTGACGAGTAAGTATATTCAAATTGAAGATTTAAGGTAAAATATACAAATATTACCAGAAATTATTCACTGCAATGTTTAAATCATTTCATCTAAATACAGACAGTTTTCACTTACACAGTTTGTTTTAATTTTTAGTATCGATAATGAAATTCTACATCGAGATAAGAGAGCAGAAGAAGAAAATCAATTTCAATGAAAAGATAATAATTTCTGATGTAGATACTTACACTTCATCATCGACGGTCAATTATTTTTAATTTTTATAAATGGAATAACTAAAATAACAGTTAATTAGTATTTTGTAATGTAAAATTAAAAATACGAAATAAAAATGTGAAACAAAAAATCACAGAAAATTAAAAAAAAATTTATAAACGATCAAAAATTAGTTGTAATGGATAAATGTACATGTACCTGTATTCAAGCTATATAGGTGTCGGGAAAAAATCCGCAAGAATAAAAATATTATAATATACTTAAACTTTAATCCCTTTTTTTACATCCATACTACTAATATTATGTTAATATTCGAGTATTCAAATAACAAAAATTAAGGCGAATATTATTGATTTACTTATTAATAGTATATTATGCTACAAGTGTGGAAAGGCAGGGATTATTTGATGAGTGTGAGAGTTACTGCAACGAGCGAAGCGAGTGCAGTAATCACACGAATCAAATAATGCCTTCCACACGCGTGGCATACGCTATTTTTTTTCAACTTTTGAAATAAAATGGCCACTTTATTTTAGTGTTGAAATGAGAAAATAAGAAACTCAAATTAGAGTCAGTAAAGTCATACGAAGATGATTTTTACTGAGGTACTTTCTCGACCCGATTACTTATATCATGGCGCTACCTTAATTTCCATCATTAAAACTTGTCGGTATATTATTTCGCGCTTTTGCGTTAAATAATCATTATTTCACGCAAAAGCGTTAAATAATCATTATTTCACGCAAAAGCGTTAAATAATCATTATTTCACGCAAAAGCGTTAAATAATGAATCGAGTGAAATAATGGACAGTTTAGCACACTTTAAACACGTAAATAAAGTGGCCATTATTTCAAAAGTTGAAAAAAAAAAAACTTTTGTCAACATTGAAAATTATTGATTTGTAACACTAAATATTTCATTAATCATTAATATTTAAAAATTAAATTACCTTATGTTTATAATTATTTCAATTTAATTAATACATTAATCATTAATTTTTTTTAATTCAAGTATCCTTGAATCGAAATTGCTAAAAAAAATATAAAGGAAGGACATTTTTTTTTCGAATTATGCATGTATTTTATGTGGAATGCATGGTTCAGAAGTCATAATAAGACTAGAATAATTTGTCAACATGATTCAAAAACTATATAAAATAATAAAATAAATACAGGAGGGAAAATTATTTTCATTCTTTTTTCTCTTGAAATCTAGATGAATTGCGGGATGTTATTTATTCATGATAGTGTATTTTCACTTGAAGAGTTTAAGAGAAGTATAGGGAATATGCATTGGATAGGAATTTCATTCTGTTGTATGGACAAATGATCAGTCAAAGTATTTTTGACTTGTGACTGAATCATGTAATGTATATGCGTGAGTAAGGTGACTCTATGGAGAGAAACCTTAATAACCACCCTAGACCCCCAACAAACCTAAACCATGACCCGTAACCGGATAGATATTATTATAAGTGTTGGTCTGCCTAGCTAGGTTACGGATCGAAGGTCTTCCTCCCTGAACGTTGATACGGTTGAGAAATTCGTACTCGGAACTGAGAAATCAATTTTGCAGTACCTGAAACAGTAATTTTTCAAATGACCCTTTAAATTACGTTTCAAGAAAAAAAGATGGCAATTCTCAAGATTTTTTTTCTACTTTTCTTCTTTTCGTTCTATTCTGAAAATAATAAAATATTGACAAATATTTCACATTCTTTTTACTTTTTTTTACAATAGTATAACAGAAAAGGAATAAAAGATATGAATAGGAACGAATATTGATGTTTAAATAATTAGTATACTATTTACAGATGCAAGAATATGACGAAATGTATGAGGAATGATTATATTTGACGGAACTAGTTGTAATCATGGATCGAGGTTGTCAGGTCGTCACACTCGGTAGCAGCGCAACAATGATAGAAGCCAAGAAACGAATGAGCGACCGGAAGTTTGTTATAATCCGCGAATGCCCGCCTTGGTTTACGTCGTCTTGGCATCATAACTCCGTATATATACGAAGGAGAGGAAAAAAACGACGAAGGCGGATGCGGAGGATGCAACTGACGTGTTCGTGAAATCGTTCCTAGAAAGCGTCATCAAGACTCTCATTTCAATATACGCTATCAATTTCTCTTTTCAAATCGTACTTATTAGATTACGTACATCATGTCATTACGTCTATATGTGCGCTCACTGAAAATTGCATATATCCTAGATATAAATTACATAGACGCATATAAAGGCGGTGAGGATTATTAAAAGCCGCACAAATTCATGTGACTTGCTTCATTATTTTCTCGATTAAATTATTATCCACATTTTTCTATAGTCGAAATTAATGATATAATCTTTAGGTTAAATAGAAATTCGATATATGATATTGATGGGACGATGGGTCTCAATTATATTTAATCTCGGATTATTCAGAATTGAGTCATCAATATATTAAGTGATAAAAATTCATTTAAAGCGTGGGCGCGCGTTTCTTGTGTGAAGAAGTGTGAAAACATTCGGTGGATAGGAGTTTTACATTATTCGTCATTTTATTATTTGGTTTTCGCAGGACTCCGCCTTTATGTAATGAACACCTCCTTTAGACCTGGGAATATATTCGTGTTGCTTGTATATATATATATCTATATGTATGTATATAGAAATAAGTCTTTGGAAGCATGAGTCATGAGTCAGGGGACTATGAACTATCTTCTGGTGTGTATGTTTATATATTACGAACGGGTGCTACCTGTTCCACATCGCGCACTCTGAGGCATCTCTACCACTAACCATCCTCATTCAAAAACGAAGCGACTGACCCCGTATGTCCATGTACATGTATATATGCGTACATATGCCCCTTGCATTTATCTAGTCTCGCATTACAAGCTGCAAAGACATTTTTACGAGGTAGTAAAGTCCACGCACACTCTCTCACGTTGCGGAACGCATGTATGACAGAAAAATCTAAAGGGATTGTAATTTGCCAAGTTTCTTCAAACAAACCAGTAATCAACTCGTGCTAGTCATTGAGAAAAATTACCACCTCGTCGCGCTTTTATTTTTATTACCTTCACGTTGTTTATTATACGAACAGTACAAATTATCCGAAAAAGAAAAAAAAATCCCATTACTAATTGGATTTTTTTATTTCAAATATTGTGACATTTTTGACTTGTTGTGCCATATGGCCAAACAAAAAATAGCGCCTCAAATATATTATATATGCTATGCCTGGAATTTGCAACCGTTAGGCTTCTAGTTTTATAAATGAATATTTAATCCTCAAGGACGGTGAAAGAAAGAATAAATGATTGAGCGAATTTTTTTGTCAAAAAGATTTTTGTATCGAAATGGACCTTAAATATATTGTTTCTTGCTTGTGATGCAAATCTCGCTTTAAAAGTTGGTAAACTTCATATATGGTTAATCGAATTCGTTGGAAATGCAAATTGCATCGGTATATGCGCTTCGATGCTGGACCATCCAATTAACTTAGATGCCAATTTTAAAATGAAGAATTGTAATCAGTTTTAATTTAAATAATTTAATCGCGCATTATTATCGAGTCCCGCAAAACTGATCGTTGATATCGGATACCTATTTGAATTTTAGATTAAAATAATTAAAATAATTTTTATATGCTAATTATTATAATTATTATTATAATTATATGAGGTACCTCTTTAGTTGTTATTAAAAGGATTACTTCTTTTTAAAAAGGAATTCCTCTCCTATTATAATAGTGTGTGTTTCCTTTCATAATTTTTTTCTTCGTTCAATAAACCTTTTTCTTTTTAATCTACTCCGACATCTTAACTTTCTGTTTTCATTCAGCGGAATAGAAATGCAAACTGCAGTAATAATGAAACTTGCGAAATCTTCTTGTTAAACAATGGCACACTTTTTTTCTTCTCTCTCTCTCTTTCTCAAAATCTTCCTTTTATACCATCATCAGTGACGTAAAAGTCCTAAGCGACATTAAAATTCGTTATGGGAACGCATTAGAATCGAAGTATTTTGCTTTCATCACATCTTCAATTTCAGTCTTCGGTTAGAAAGACTAATTTTCTTCTGAAATTTATGTATCTTGTTCGATGTTTTTATTGCAAATTTCCATTCGATCATCATTTTCTCTATAAAGAAAGGTTTGAAAAAGAGTTCACACACATAGCAAAATAATACTGCGATGTCTCAAGATTTACAAGCTGGTTGAAACTATACAAATATCTCATTGAAGCCACTCCCTAATGCAATCTGCGATCCCCCATCAATTTGTTGTTATTGTCCGATCCGAGTACATATAAGCGAAGCCACTTTTGAAGAAGCATACTTTGTACACAGTTATATATGTTCACACATGCGACTTAACTGTTTTAATGCATCCTTTAGATTTCTCATACATATCTCTATAATTTAAGAATAAACCTTATCGAGTTCATAAAACGGAATCCTTGTGTATATATATATTTTTCTACTCAATTCACACCGTTCACACCATATAGAAATTTTTAAAACTAATGGAATTTTCACATTTGCTTCACATCTTATTTATGATTCATAAAGTAAATCTTTGGTTAGGAAATATCTCGCACTTATGTGATGAAAAATATCGAAAAATTTCTTATTTTCTATATTATCCATCATTATTGAAGATAATAATGTTTGCCGAATGGTTATTAATTAAATATTGTATATATCTCTTTAGTGGAATTTCTATTTACAAAACGAAATTTTAAAATAGAATTTCCATTTAATAGAAATTTTTAGATACTTTTAATTAGAACTAACGAACATTTTTGTTATACTTCTAGTTTGAAGGAGGAATTTGACTCGACACTTTGACATTTAGTGACTCAAGTGGAGTTTAAAAACAATCTGTCTTCGGCTTTCGAAAGAGAGTTCTCCGTTGTCTGTATGTGTGGTGTCGATGAGTGAAGAACGGAAGTTATTTTAAAATAGAAAAATCGGGACTTTTATCTCCTAACTGAAACACCTTTCTATATACCTTTTTTTTTTATTGTTTCCAAGAAAATATCCCAAAGGTTGAGAAATAATGACAAGGCGCCCTATCATTAAACATATATAGAATTCAAATTCCTTAGTTTTTTTTTTTTGTTTTTTTCTTCAAACACATCACGCAATTTTCGTCCTGATGGAAAATTATGAGAAATCTGTCCTGGAATATAATCTTCTAACGTTGAGACATCCGGTGAATATTATATTGTCTTTAAAATAAATTTATCACATGGTGATTCGCTCTGCAACATTCCTTTAATAGGCTTACGGTATATAATTTGTGTTCAGTGACACCTGCTTGGTGCGTGCTTGTAATAAATTAATATTCACGCCGAGTTTCTTAAAGTGACAAATATTAAGATGTCAAATCTTGTATAAAAATGGAGTGACTTTAATCACACTCTCATATTTTACTCTTGATCAGTATATTATCATTAGAATTTATTGTCCGCAAATATGATTGAATTGAAAAAAATAATCATGTATCTGCGCTTTATATATATATAAATATATAAATGAAAAGTAATGAAGAACAGGTTTTGAAAATAAGTTATTTATTCCATAGATCAATGTTGTTCACTAATCCGAAGATATTATCAAGATAGTATATACCAATTGCACTTATTGCAAAGTCTGGTTAGTAACATCGCAAGTAATTGCAATTGCAACTTGCCTGCACGGCAGTAATGAGGAAAGGAAAGCAAATGTCCTGAG
This sequence comes from Leptopilina clavipes, assembly GCA_001855655.1. Classification (NCBI taxonomy): domain Eukaryota; kingdom Metazoa; phylum Arthropoda; class Insecta; order Hymenoptera; family Figitidae; genus Leptopilina; species Leptopilina clavipes. The sequence continues at coordinate 16,267 of JUFY01000112.1, forward strand.
GGCTGCACCTTTTAAATGTTTTTACTGATCGAACTGATTGCGCTTCCATGGGAAAATATTAATTTCATTCAAATTAACCACTTTTTCTTTCAATTAGCAGTCGCCGTTCAGTCGCTTTCCATTCGAATAGTTTTTCTCGATAAATTTCTCTCTTATTCTCCGATTTTATTATTCTTCGATAGTTATTGTTAAAAAGAGTTTTGATATAGGGAATAAGAGTGGTTTATTACCAGAATGTGAATAAATTTTTGTAACCTTGAGCTCATTTGTGAGAAAATCAATTTTGTTTGGCAATGTTAAGCATTTCGTTCTCATTTTTTTTTTTCTTCGGTAAACTACGTTTGAAATTTGATCTTTCGTTGTGCGAAACCCTACTCACTTTTTACGAGTCACAGATACACGTTGAATTATACATATATATATATACCTATGTATGCACTCTTTCCTTCTTCTTTAGTTTCTTTCTTCTTTTTTTTCTTCTTTCATATCTTCTCTCACAAGTTGAACCGGAAACGAGGTGATTATATTTAGAAAAAGACTGGCCGATCGCTTCGTTTACACGTCTGGCGTATTACAAAGCGCACTAAACAAATTCTAATTTACTTGACATTTTTTTTTTCAAACGTGTTTCACATAATAAATGATATTGAAAATATTTTTTAATATTTTTAAGATGAGATAATTTTATTCGGAAGTGAAGGGGTTTGTTGAATTTGGAGAAAAATTTCTTCTTTGGAATATATCGAGATAATTGCAAACGTGTGACACTGTATTTCGTATATAAACGATGACGATGAATGGATATAATATGTATACTGAATTCTTCCCATTTCCTCGATTAGATCGGTAATTTGGGTTCGCGGTCAGTCGACTGGCAATGAACCGCAGCATCCTTTGTGTAAGTTCCCTTTTTATCTTTTATTACATCTCTCCTCCTTCATTATTTTTTTTCTTACCTAAGTGTCCGAGTCGCGTAGGTTCCCAAGAGTGTTTGGTCGACGTTTCGATCGTTCTTTTTCTCCCTCGCAGGCAGGCCTCTGAAAGGTTTGACCGACTTCCGGTTCTGATTTCTTCCTCGACAAATTGGGCCGCGAGAAAGCCTTCACCAACTTCATCACACGAATCTTCAGAAGAGTTTAATACAAAAAAAAAAAAAAGAAAAAAAAATCTAATTCATACTCGCAGAATTAGTTTCCAATGGAACGTTTTAATAATTAATTATATACTCGCTTTTTTATCAACTTTATTAGTTTCAGAGAGTCAGAAATTTTTGATGTCTTTCTTCAACGAAATTGGGGAAGGTTTTTTCTTCTGAATGGAAAAGTTCCCCTAATTTGGAAAAATCGATAGTTAATCAGTATGGTCATTGAATAGGTCGTGTCTACACCAGGAGCAGTTGTTTAATCGTGGGTGGCTGCTTGTTTGGGGAAAATCGTAGATCAAAGATGAATCGGACATTCGCCGACCGTTATTACGCATTGATAATAATGATGATGATGATGATAATGATGATGATGATGATGAAGCTAAGCGTTGAGAGGAACGATTCGTCAGGCCATATGGCGTTCGGACGAAACTTAGCAAGACCATGAAACTGGACGAAGAGCTCAACAGGATTTGCCAAGGTCATTTTTTGCAAGCTCACTCCAAGAACCTTTAAATTTAAAACTATATCCTGTATAAAAGTTAAGTTGAGAAAGAACGCAGAGCGGCAAAGAATTGCTAAACTGGTTTCGTTAAAGGGTATATTTTTCAGTTAAAAAAAAGGTTTATGGAACGTTTGCCTCGATATAAATTACATTACCGTAAAACCCTTTTAATTTTATGACTGAATTTTGTTGGATATGTATGAAGAAGTTTGAATTCGTAGAAATAATTAAGAGATTTTTCTGTCGATCAATTTTTTTTTTTTTTATTGCGACTTTATTTAGAAGAGTTTACAACCAATATTGCATTGTTATCATTGACGGGGAAACGATAGGCGTATATCAAAAAGAAAGATTTTCACTGCGATTCTTTCGCGCTGGGTGAAGAAACAACCCATAGCTATGATAATAAATTACATGTCGTAAGAAGAGAACGTGTCGATTGCAATTAATTTTAGTTCTGACAACTGAATTACATATCTCCCTTTGAATGAGATTTTTTGAAAAGAGCAATAATTCGAATAAGGAAAAAAATTCGTTAATTAAAATCTCAATTTTCCAAATATACAAATTATAATTAAATTATTTTATATGGGAAATTGTTTCATTCTGTTAATTAAAATTAGTTTTTCTTTTTGAAGGACTAATTATATTAGTGTAACTCCCAGAGATTATTATATAATAGGAAAAAAAGAAAATTTTCCTTTTACAAAACTTCCTACAGTATTATTACGCATTAAGTTCATCTTCTTGACAATGCGAAGCACTTCGATGTCATGAAACCGAAATACTGCAGTGCAATTAGTCTAATTGCAGATAACTGTACTATCCAAGTGTAACCGTGACAGTAAACCCGCATTTTGCACAGTAAAGTCGACGAACTCGAGTAATATGCCTTATTATCATTTCAAGTTTTAACCTGAAGATAAGATTGATTCTAATTCTCATGTGAAAATTTTTCACCATTTTTTTTTTGTTTTCAATTAAAAATAGTAAAATACTTTCAAGTCGATAATAATAATTAAAAATTAAAAAATATAACCGAGCAATGTTTTTTCTTGGTGATATTATTGGAAAAATAATTATGTTTGCGTGAGTTGTATTTTTTTTTAATTGTAGCATTTTTCATTGTGTGCAATGTTTTTTTTTTGTCACGACTTGAAACGAGAGGAAAGTTTTTGCACAGATAAACTTTCCCCTTGCCGTTTAGCAATAGTCGTATATATTACTAATAACAGTCACCTGCTCAGGTGTAAGTATTAGAACATTCAATTTTCACGTGAGAAGACTTCTCTTGCGCCGGTATAAAGGAATTTCTGTTGAAGGCGAGTTTATTGACGAGCATTAAACGATCTGACTGCGGCAAATCTAGGCTATTTTCTTGAACTTTTGACTTTAACGTCCTTCACTTTTTTCTATATAAAAATCCTTATAGGCAAAAAATAATTCTAAACGATTTAATTTTTTAATCATTCATTAAAGAATATTTTTTTTTTGTTATAATTTTTTCTAGGGCAATTTTGATTTACTTTTTTCCAATAAAAGATTTAATTTGAAAAGTTTTACTAATCTATTTAGAGATCATTGTTTTGTTTTCAAGAAAACATAATAATAATAATAATAATAATAATAATAATAATAATAATAATAATAATAAAAAATTAATAGCTGCGTTTAAAAATTATATAAATGGAATTTTCTTCTTGTAGATTTCTTTGTGCAAAAGGGAAACTTTATTGAAGTTAATACAGAAGGAAGGTTATAAATCAGGTATATATATATATACTTTTAGTCGACGATTGGCAAAGGAAAAAGCGAAAGGGGTAGTGGAATGAAAAACGTGGATAATTAAACGAAGGAGATCGCTGCATCAAGAAGGCCTAATAGCTAGCTTCCTTTCTGCAGGGCACACCTTAGATGTTCATCTTATCATCGACTTTAAAAGTCATGACTCTTGAGCTGTATAGATATTTCGTTCAAAACAGACGTTTCCACCTTGCATTGCATTTATTGAGTCATGGGAAAGTCATTCCAAAGCAAAAATTCCCCTTTTGTTATCTATTCCCAACCATAACTGTACCAAATTGCTTCGTTAAATTTTAATTTACAGTAGTTTTTTTCATATATATATAGTCAAAATTAACACTATGGATAATTTAATTTATCTAGTAATGTTCATTTTTGTTTTGTATATTTAATATAGAATGATTCGATAAACATTTCTAAATGTCATTTATACAATATTGTTGATTCGTTTGAAACGAGATATTATTAAATGTTTTTATAGGTCATTTTATGTGTGGCTGGTGCTATCTGCTTGGATATACATACACATGTGCATATTTATATATGGACATTCAGAGCGAGATGCATTTTTCTAGGGACAGAATTCTTCCTCTCGTTAATATCGATGGCACAATAAATTGCTGATAATTTACAGTCGTATTCAGATTTGCAAGTATATGCTTATTATCGCTCGAGCGAGCTTGTTAACATCGTGGGCTGAACGCCTCTCTCTCCTCGAAATTCTCGACTCGGCTTCTGTCAAACTATAATCAGAAAACATTCATTGGGTGAAAAAACATTTTAATAGTTCTATATATTCAAGTATTTAAATATATCTCTTTTTAATAAAATAGTCAAGAGTTTCCTTTTGTTTTTTTTTAAGCAAACACATTTTTTTCAGTTTTTTTGTTATCGAATTGGGAAAAAAAAGGATTTTTATGGGTTGTAATCAGCAACATTGTAAATAACGATGAGTTTTTCATTTGCAGAAAAATTTATGAGTTCGATTATTCGATTCGTTAATTATGGCTCTGGTTTTAAGTGGCTGATAAATAGGAGGAGTGTATATATAGGAGTATAAATATTCATGGTGGAATTAATATTTATTAAATATTAATGTGTATCAAGTGAGTTTATGTCCCTGTCTGAAGATCGTTACATGTCAAGATAAATATATAGGCCTGCTCCATTAAGTGGACAAGCGTATTATTCAGGTACATCTTTCTTGTCTCTGTGTGTGTAATGGTAAGAATTCTCGAGTTGAGATCTTACACATGAGAAAAGAGAGTTGCATTAAATTCTTGTGGTACCCGCAATGCTCAGCAAAAGAGATAGAGTCAGATGACAATTACACACTTGGATTTACACCTTGTGATATTTCGTCTCAACATTTGTGTAAAAATAAAGAAATCAGGAGCATAATAAAATTTTTACAAAAATTTTTCTTTTGTGACAAAAATACTAATAATTGTTCTCTTTTGTTTCAGATATTGCTCAACTGCCAATGAACTGGTCCAAATCATTCGAAGTATCTGGTATGTAATTGATATGTTAATTAATTAATTACAATTAATTTTCAGTCACAATGAAAAGAGTAAAATAAGTGTGAATAATCTTCCAAAGTTGGGACTATTTTGAATATATATATGTAATTGTGAACGAGGGAAGAGTGAAGAAGGGCGCGTCCAAAAGGTGGACAAGGAGGAATATAAAGGAGAAAGGAAGAGAGTGTAATGCTCGAGTGAAGCATTATGTAGCTGAACTCGGGGGTCTCAGGTTCCTGAGAACAGAGCACATGGGGAACCCATGCTTGGGGGATCTCATACCGCGCGCCACACCTTTCGCACGGCTTTGAAGTTGTCTCTTCCGACCGTATTCGCTGATATTCGTCTCCTTGGCTTCGTTGCGTCGTTCTCCACCAGTCGATGTTGTTGCAAGATTTCCAAGTCGATATATATTTCTTAAAGATTTAAATTCTAAAGACCTCTCTGGAAGTTAACAGGCTCCACTTTCCAAACACGATCTTTTATCAGGGATTTACATTGTACATACAATCTGCATCAAATTACCGGGCGATCATCTCTTGATTTGTGTCCCGAAAAAAAACTCATTTATTTCCTCGCCATAAACGATTGGTTTCTCAATTTAAAATATTTTTTTTTTAATTGTTAACTACTCATGAATATTGTCACTAATTATTTAGGTTCAATTTTTTTGATTAGGTATCATTAGGACGAATTTCAAAAACACTGAAAATTCATTTTCAGAATTTTTTTTAGTAAAAAATGAAAAGTTTTTGGATGAAATGGGAAAAATTGGAATGATCATTGAAGGACCACCCAAATTGTGATTATAAAAATGATTTTTGTCCTCATTCCTCATGTCTCCAGAATAGTAAAAATAATCATGCATGAAAAAGAGAAAACCTCTAATTTTAAAAGCCCATTATTCGAGATCGAAGTTCCATCGTCTCCCATTCATTAAGGATTCACCGAGACCTGCGAATTAAGGACCTCCGGATGCGAACACCTGGTACCTGGAACGAGAGGAAAGATCGAGTGCTTAGGAGAGGAGAACAGAGGATGGAGGCGAGTATTCAGCGTAGAGAAGGATCGACGCTTATGGAAATGAGAGAAATCAAAAAGGACGAGTTTGAAAGAAAGAGATGGAGGCAATGGAGAAGAGAAAAAAAAGAAGTGAAACCTCGTGATTGTACGTTGGCGTCTAATCATACTCGGTGTATATTTTGTCCAAGGTCAAGTCGTTTCGAAAAAGATATAATAAAACAGAAAATTTATGATTGAAAAATATTTTAATCAATGATTACAATATAGTTTCGCGTTTACTAACATGATACACTTTTTTTTTCTCAAACCGCAAGAGTTAACTTTTTTTTCTGAACCAATATCGGGATTTTTTTTGCGTTATTTGGTCACCTTTCGTATAATAAATAAAAATTTAAACACCTTCTTTTATTTAATTTTCTTTTCAATTTTTTTTTATCAATTTTTTTTTCTCTGGTCCTTTCAAGGGTGATTTACTCATTAACCGTGACATTAAAGTATTTCGCATTATATACACACGCTCATCTTGTTCTCACGGGTAAAAGATTTTTTTTTTACTACTACACACAATTTTTCGACCGAGGACTCTCAGTGGACTTTGGTAGTAAAGTTTTTTGTTAGCTCTGTTACACTAGTCCTTTTGTAATTACAACTGTTTTATCTTTTTTTCTTCCTTTTTTTTTCTCCTTCCATTCTTGCTGGGATGTATTTTCAAATGAGAAACTCTCGAAGATATAATACTCCTGAAGTTACGAGCCTTACACGCACGGGAAAAACTTGACCGCATTTCCGGTATTGTCGTGTACATGCGCAATTTTCAAACGTTGTTAATGAAATTGGCTTCGGTAGATTCAATGGAATTTCTATAAAATTTTCATCAATTACGATTATTAAAAAATGGAATTATTTTTATTAATTATTGTCATTTTTTTATTAGTATTATTATTGTCTATTTATTAATTTAGTAGTCAAAAATTTATTCATTTTGTTTCATTATTAGTAAAACTAAATTTTAATTCTGTAATTGGAGATTTTTTTTTATAATTCCATTTTATTGCTGAACAAAAAAATTTTTTTTCATATATTTTAGTTTGAAATTGGGATAATTATAGTTAGAGCGTACTTTATTTGGAATGTTCTGATATATATGCGTATAAAAACTCGACTATTATCGAAGGTCGAGTAAATAGTTCCCAAATTATTGCTATTAACCGAACATCTCTTTCTACCATCAGAAAAAAAGGGAAAAAGAAAAAAATAAAAATTCTTTCATGCTATAAAAACAATTAACTTTTTTATAGAGACTTCGTTTTTTTATTTATTTATTTTCTCTTTTTTATATTATATAGGTATTTTATTAATAACAACTATTTTTAAATTTAAAACATGATTTCTGTTAAAAATTTTAAGATAATTATTTTGTATTTTTTAGAATATTTTAGAATTTTTTAGAATAAATAATTTAATAAATCACGTAATTATTGACGATTATAATTTAAATATGTATAAAAAACAATTTTTCTTTGTTTGCTTTTATTTGGGTAATTATATTCAGAGTTCGCGTGTTAGTTTGGTTTCAATTTGGAAGAGTCATTACGTGTATCACTTTTCAAGAAACTTTAATGACCCTTTCATGGATCGTTGCGTTTAAACTGAAGCGCCATGTGGATATATATTAGGTGGCAATATAATTTGACGCTCTTTTTTTACGAGTGGGTGCAAAAGTATCAATTTTTTTTTTAATTCAAACATCCCCATAACATCTGCACTTTAACCCTAATGGATTTACTCACCCACGAAACTTCCGGCGCTAAAAAAATACTCACTATATTTCACAAAATACACTATTGCAACCCTTTAGTCGTTCATATGTATATATATAATCCAGACACTTTTTACCTTGGTAATTATCTTCAAAGCAGGTACTCATGTTCGTGAGACCAATCTCATTAATCAAATTATATGATTAATTAGAGTGAGAAAAAGTTTCAAACTTGGAAAATTATTCACCAAAACTTTTATAGAATTTTTTTAAATGAAGATTGATAGTGACGTTTAAAAAATAGAATAAATAGAAATTAATTATTATAAATATTTTTAGTTTACGTTTGTAATTGTTTTTTGGAATTTCATTTTTTTTCAGCTGAAACGACTCTCTCGTCGACAGATCAACTACGAAATTATGAAACTCACGTGTCATCGAGCTGTTACTTTCCTGCAGAACTTCAGGGTGAATTTATGATGCAAGTGAGCGGTAAAAATGCAAAGGGTTCGATGACTAGGAATGAACCTATTCAGTATTCACCAATAAATATTACCTATAATGCCATACCTGTTTGGGGAGTGTGCCACAAAAAAGTCGGAAATAACGTATTGCTCATTGACAGGTAAGGGGAATATAAAATTTTTATAGCACTTCAATTTTTACCAAACATATTATTTTGTCTGTTTTTTTTACTTTCGCATATTTTGCTTTACCATATGAAATGTAAAAATTAAGGAAATCATTTTTAAAAGATTTAAAATAATAACAATAGAATTTTAATACAATAACCGAATTTACATTTATTTATTAAATATACGAACTTATTTTCGACTATATGTACTGTAGAAATTCCATAATGTTTAGGGAACATTCTCACGTCTCGTAATGAGTCAGAGACTTAATGAAAAAAATTATCAATGAAAGCAGCCCTTTAAAAAGTAAAATTTGATGTATAATATTATCGAAAATCTTGGATTAAAAAGTAGTGATAGGTGGAACGCAATATCGCGTGCTTGATATGTCAATGTTGTCTTGTACCTCGTATCTCAATGTAGTGCATTTTTTTTTCACTCTGTCACGAAACGAGAAGCTAAACCTCATTCGCACAATTGCGAGAAATGAGGATCAAAACAATTTGCTTATATTTTCAGTAACTTTTTTCTATTGCTATATACAATCAATTAGAAATTCCTTCACGTGAGGACAATTTTCCTGTTGCATATATAATAGATGTAAATTACAAATATAAAAATATGCAAAAAAAAATATGGTATGATAAAAATTGAAAAAAGTGTTACGTAAATTTCTTTGTTCAGAAAATAATATTGTTTAGGGGAAGGTACTCGATTATTTTTTTTTTTTAATGTAACAACTGAGTGAATCCAAAGGATGCGCCGCCAACGAACATACGTCGTCTGTAAAATGTCTACGATGAAAATAGACCTCTCGTTCCAGGCAGTGCCAGACTGCGATGCACATTGCTGTATACCGAGGATAATTTTCTGAATTGAAAAAAAAGAAATGGCCAACTGCCAGGGGCTTTAACACTTGCACCCCGATTCAATAGATTTCGGAAGCCCTCCTTTTTTTCGGGATGAGAGAAATTAGTCCCACGAGTACCGTTCATGTCAACTTGAAATTGCAATCTAAAGTAAAATGAACGACAAATTTTATTGCAATACATTCAAGTCAGGCGATTCGTTAAATTTGTTTCTTAACTCCTCTTATAAATAAATAAAAAAAAAACCCCGGAGATATTAACTCTCATTTAATGTTCACAATCCTTATTCATCAGAGAATATAATAAAATTTACAAACAAAATCGATAAATAATTTTCTTGCTACAAATCTAAAGAGAAATCTTTGTAGTTTATTTTGTTTATATTTTCTTCAATTATATACTTCTTTTTGTGTAGCTTCATGCAAAACAATTTCAAACTAATTTGCAATTCAAAATCGTTTTAATATTACAGACTAATGGGAAGCTATAGATCATTTTAATTCGATGGTTAATTCTCGAGATGTTTATTTGTACCAATGTTGTATGATAATTTCAACCATATGATAATGACAGGAATTCATTAGGCTGATCAGGGAGCTCATCAATTCAAATTAGCTCTTGTAGCTTCTTCACTTTCGTCCTTTTACCTTCTCACAAGCAGATTTAAGTTATATATATATATTTTATTTTTAATTTAAATTATTTCAACGTTTATTTTCTCGTTTACGTCAACTAGATTTTTTTATCTCTGGTTTCTTTATAAAAACGTTGATATGGCTTTTTTAAATCTTGTATTTAAAAAAAACGATTTCTTGTATGTATATACATATCTTAAACAGTTACAAGAATCTTCATCGTCTGAAAAATGTTGAGAATCGTGTGGCATATCCGTTCACCACACCTTTTAGTTATATATTTGCTCCTTTTGCAAACTACCTATGTAACAGCATCTTCTATGAACTTTCAAAAAGACTTTATACTTTATCGCTTTAGAAGCATCTAATTTACAACCCGGTGGAATTATTTTCAATTTTTTTTTCTGTGTGTTAATTTTATCATTATTTCGCTCTTTTTTCTCTCGTTAATTTTTAAAGAGTTGCGGTTTCAATTTTTTTCGAGAAATTCTTATTAATTTTGTCGCGAGGTATTAAAACGGTTTTTTTTATTAATATTATTATATATAGTTTGTAAATTTGATGTATTAAAACATAAGATGGGTCATAAAAATGGCTTCCTGTATCATCATTGAAGAAACATTCCTCGCGGTCTACAGCTGCTGCTCCGCAGACTTACTAGTGAAAATTATGAGTCTAGGGATAACGATGTTGGCCGTTTTATACTTTGCCACTTGTGTACATAAATTCAAGACTTGCAGAAGTGGTTGTCAGTATTTTCTACTTTTAACAGTCTTTTATGCACAGTAGCGGTTCTCTCAAACGAATATCTCTTAAGATTCAAATCAGTTAGTTTCTTAATTGCTCTCGTTTATTTTAATACAAATATTTAAATTTCAAGAAGTCCTGAGAGTACCAAATGACAAAATAAAGATTTCCAGAAACTTTATCTCTGTTTAAATTTTAGTTGCTTTACAACTTTGTTTTGCATTTGATAAGAGGGAAAAATTTTTTATTTTTCATTGGCAAAAAATAAAGTATTGTACATTTTAAAAATATATAGAAATTAGAGATTTTTCTGAAATTCTAAACTAATTTTTTAATTTGCTTACAGTTACAGTGATGGAGACTGCATAAGATGTTTTCGACTTGAAAGAAGATCACGCAACGTTGTTGAAGTATTCTCAGAGAATTTAAACAAATGTTATACGTCCGAGACTGCTGCCATAGAATCCTGTGGGACTCTAAATGCAACTTCAATTCTATATCGTAAGTAACATTTTGTCATAAATTTAAATTATCGTAAAAAAATTTTTTTCAGCAAAATTTTATCAGTGAGGTCATTGACAGAGAGGTTTCATTTGCTCATTGATGACTAAGCGTGACTGATTTCATGAATGAAAAATATACGAGCATCGGATATTTATTTTCGAATGACGAAATCAAATAAATAAATGAATAAACAAATTTGTAACAAGGTTTGAAAAAAAACATGCAAAACTCAGCGATTCTGTCTTGATTGTAACGGATATATGCATTAGAAATCTACTCAACTTCCTGTCTTCGATATGATAAATTGCACTTGTTTAAATTGAAATTTCGCTGATTCGACAACGATCAACCATGTGCAATGGATTAATGTATATAAACTTATTAATTAACGTTAATTAGTCTGGAGGGAAGTAATGAAGCTTGCGTAACGACGTAGGTGAACAATGTGTAGGAGGGCGGATACAGCGAACGTTATTTTTAATACTTTGCTCAAAACACACATGTGTGTAAAACTAGAGAGTGCACATGCACGCGCTTTTATTGCGTTGTCTTTCTCAAGAATGCATCAATTAAAATTCTTTTATGCGATCACAGATTTACATAATCGGAGCGTACACGCTATATTATAGACGACCTCATAATTAAACCAGCTCCCAGCATATTCTCAAGGGTTGTCGACATTGAATTTATCAATGACCTTGATTCACCAAAAAGCATCATTCTAATATATTTTGTCATTATCTTCAGAATGACAAAATTTTTTTAATTTCTCACTAAATTTATTTTGATTTTTCCTTTTCTAATTTTCATTATTGAATTTTTTTTATTAGAAAATTAATTATAAATTATATAAATATTTGTTTGATATTTTATAAATCTTGAAGATTTATTTTGTATCAATCTCGAAGATAAATTGAATCCTTCAGACGAGTTTCGACACGGTCCACTCGTCAGAAATATAGTCATCCCTTTATGGTTAGTGGATCTCAAGTTTCTCAGCTGCTAAGTTAACTTTATCATGTTTCGATTCAATGGTGATATAATCATTTAAAATATTTTATGGTTTTTCGTGATTTTTTGCATTCCTTTTTTTTAATGAAATGAAATAAAAGAAAAAATGACATTTTTCGTCAAATTGTAATTTATATTCTAAATTGGTTTATGAGAAATCTTTGCAAAAATTAGAATAAATGTATAATTTTTTTTTGTCATCCTTTCAAGTCGTTTCAGTTCATGGTGGCGTGACGAATTTTTCTCGGTTCAGAGAGTTGTAAAAAGAATAATTTATAAAGAAAAGAAAAGGCAATTTTATTGAAGAAAAAAAAATTGAAGGACATCGATAGTATTTCTTCTACTTCGACAAGTGTGTAAATCATACTTTGTTCTTGGAGAACATAGACAGCTCTCAAATTAGTATTGTTCGCTAACAATATTAATTATTATTTGCCTAGTTGGTAAATCAACAAAGAAAATAGTTTTCAAGACTACCTTTTAAATCTTTCTTACTATTATTATTTTTTATTTAAACCGTGTTGAGAGGCTCGCAAGTAATATTTCTTCCTTGACACTTGAGGGTATAAGGAAATGGAAAGGCACTGTACCTTGGTTTGAAGTACGATCCTGAGATGGTAGCCCACCCAGGGAATTCTCTCCTGGTGAAGATGGAGTTTCTCATCCAGGATATTCGTATTCTGTTCATTCTTCGCGCCGCCTGTATCTTCTGATTCTTTCTAATCTTTTTTACATCCAGAACGATTCTTGGCGTGGGAGTGGCTATGAGTCTTCGGTATAATCGTCCTCGAGTTGAAGGCATTGGACCCAATGAACCATAGTCCGTGTCTGTTGTGGAATCTCATCCATTATCTCGCCATAAACGTAGATTTTGATTTTTATAAAAAAATCATCCTTTAATTTAAAATCTTCGATTTTATCAAGAATTTCCTTATTATCGTCATTATTGTATCATTTACGGGGACTTTATACTCAACTGTTGTGTCGTTTTCTATAAACCGGAAGGAAAGAAAAATAATTTTTGAATAGGCTCTTTTATGGTTTTTTTTTTTTTTTGTAAATTTTTTGAAGCTAATAGAAACTGACCAGCTGCACCTCTGGAAAGTCTACCCTTTTTGGAACTTCATTCATGTCCAGGGATTGAGGTTTCGTTTTTGAAGTCTGCAAACAAGGACCAGTCACTGGAGAGACCAATTCAGAAGATTCATAAATTCCAATAACGAGCAGTGACCTTCTTTGATCAATGGAACTCAGCGAAGCGTTGAAGAGGGGGGAAAAAGGAACGGAAGTAATAGAGGAAAAAGAAGACAAAGAAGAAATTCTACCTACCTGATACCCTACTGGTTTACCTGACTTGCAACCGACAACTCCGTGACCAGACCAAATCGTTTACTCGGCGCGGCGCGCGACAAAACCTCATAGTCAGCAAGGAGTGACATTCCACGCGACAACTTTAGAAATTGCAATTTGTACTGCAGAATCAAAAAGATGCTGAGACACTCAACATTTTTACCGCACTGAAAAATCGTTGATCTTGAAATTCACTTCTTTCTCTATTTCTGATTACTAGAAGCAAACAATTTCAAAATTCAAACAATTTTTATTGAATAAATAAAATTCAAACAATTTTAATTTGCCATTTTTAATACTTTCGTAATATTTGAGAAAACTTTTCAAAAAAAATTTATTTCAATGATAAATTTATAGAAACAAAAAAGTGATCTCCAATTTCAAATTAAATCTTGACATTCAAAAAGATTTCGCTATTGCACATCCTTAACGCGGGAAAATCTTGTGGTATTTCATCTACTTCCTGTTTTTTAGTGGGGAGATTCAGGTCCATTGTAAGCCTCTAAACTACGTCTTACGCTGTGTATGTCCATTAAATTTATTTACCTCTATACGTGAATCTAGTGACTGTGCTATATTAATATTTCTATTCTCTGTGGAAACTTTTGTGTATTACATTATATTTTTTATTTATAGTCACGTACGCGAACGATTTTATCCCATCACGTTCCATCAGATAACAATGATCATTGTTTAGAAATTCAATTCTTGAAATCTTAAGGGATTTTATATGGAATAAAATTCTTTTCGGGAAGAAATTTATATAAAAAAAAATCTAAAAAGGAAATCATAAAATTCCGATTATGTTTTTAGTGAAAAAAAAAATTAGAATTTAATTCCAAGAATTGTATCTTACTGTTAAATCTCTTTTAATTTATTCAAAAAAGGAAATAAAATTATTTTGATTATTTTGAATTTTAAAAATATTTCACGTAAAAGGTGTAAAATCTCTCTCGTGGATATTTTTAATTATTCGTAATATAAAATATCATTTTATGTAAATAAATAAAATGTTTAATTTTTCTATTGCTTTTTTTGTGCAGGTACGAAAGATATCGGAGGAGCTCCAATTACTTACGAGTATTGTCCAATTGCGGGACGATATCATTTCAGATACGATATTAATGAAGGAACGGAGGAAAAGTTCGAATGCAATTCATATTCCTCAGATTTTGACACCTGTCCAGTTGGTTCTGTAATTCATTTACAATTCAAGCGTTGTTCCTTCGACAGTTTTGGTAAGTTTTATTTTGTTGTTATCGATTATTTATTTTCTTTTGGAAAAAAAATATTTTCCTTTACAAATCTAAAGATGTTTTGTTTTATCTTAACTGTCGTAAAGTTTTATTACTATTTTAATGACTTCTTTTACAGATATAACTTTCAATTGCTTGGGAAGCTGGGAAGGACCAAATGGAGCTCGATACATTGCTTTAGAAGACACAAAAGAAGGTGGAGGTTTTAGGCCTCAGTATCGTTGTGGAGTGAGTTAAACAAATTATACTTTTTATATTAACAATTTTTATTTTTATTTAGTAACTTATTTATTTTTTTGTTTTGCTTTTTTAATTACAGCTTTTTTATGTGGATAATAAAAAAGGAAAAACTTATCTGGCCTTTAGCAGCGATTCCAGTTGCACGCAAAATCTTATGAATGCAACAATGGGTTATGAGAATTTAGTATTGACAAAAGCAACAAATCAAAAAACAACGCCAACCTATGTCAAAACACATTTATCTTCGTAAGTCTCTATTTTTAATTAATACAAAATTTAACTACTCTTTTGTTGATTTTAGTTATTCTTTTCTTAATTTAATATTTTGTAAGTTAAGAAAGTTATGATCGAAGACAAAGAAATTGAAGAATTTATTTCATTTCTGTCAATATTGATCTTTAATGACAATTAATTTTAAAAAATGTTTTATTTTTACAGATTTCCTAAATGGGCACAAGGAGAATGGGAAGAGTCGTTGGTCATTGATGGAACAATGACTTTTATCGATCGAAATGGATACAATAGTTTTACTTTCATTGCTGTGGATTCTAATCATGATACTGGACGATATGTCGTTTACTCCAAAGATCACTGGTAATTAAATTGTCATTTATTATTCATTTAATTCATATCTTTATTTACATTTTTAATTAAATTTTTTATCTTTTTTTGTAGCGAGCGAGAAGCTTTCGCGTGTATGCTGATGAGGCAAAGAAGTGAAAATGTAATGGAATTCGCAACTGGTAAGAATTTAATAAATTTTTTCGCAAAAAAAATTGAAACATGAAAATATTTGATAGAAATTAACAAAAATTTAATTCATTGAAACAGGTTTGCTTTCAAGTCCAATTTATCAACCGAATTTATGTGACAATCCGAATTTCGATAAACCAGTTTGGATGACACAAGCTCGTGAGTAACAAATATTATTAAAAATAATATTAATAAGTTGAAATTTGGAATATAAAATTAAGATAAAAATAAATGTAAAAATTTTGCTAAAACTGAATTGTTAATATTCACGAATTTTTACTGTACATTAGTAAATATTGATAAAATATTAATTGTTACAATTTTTGCAGGTATCGAACGAACAGTAGAATCTCCATGTCCAATTACAGGCCAATATATGGGAGAAATCGTCGACATTCCAGGAATGTGTGCAGAATTAAGTAGCAATTGCCAAACTAGAGAGATTATGTATTTTAAAGTTAGCGATTGCACTACTGGAGAATTATACGAAGGTATGTTTAACAAAAGGAAATAGAAAAATATCCATAGTGAGAATTTTTTTCGGAAGAAATAAAATTATAAAAATTTATGTTTATTTTAGAACGTTCCTACCTATGCCTTGGACAATGGGAAGAAAATGGAGTAATGTACACGTATACAATGAGAAATGATACGAGAACAAAAGAATGTTTCGTCGGTTTAATAATTAACGATGAAGAGATTTACATCAAAGAAGCTGGAGATCATTGTATTCGTAATATCATCCCCAAGGAGCAAGGAATGCGACTTTACAAAAAAGGTAATAATAAACCCTTCGAAAAAAGTTTAAATACAAAATTATTAGTAGATTTTGAAAATTCAAACTTGGAAACAAAAGACATTGATCAAATGATAATCCAATATTAATGGTCCAATAAAAATATCAAAATTATTTTAAAGTACGTTCATATGATCCAAGATCGTTCTTATTCTTTTGTTCAACAATTTGTTAATAAATTTCAGGACAATGCTACGGAAATTCTCCAAGTCCTGCTCCAACGCCAATGAGACCAATCATAAAAGTCCCATCAATGCGTCATTCTACTACATACCGACCGCGAAGTCAAGGTAATGATGTAGACACAATTGATTACTTAGATTACTACATTCTTTAAAATAATATGTACATGATTATATTGGGACTATTTTTATTTTTTATTAGGGCCAACTAGAATGCCTCCACGAGTAATTTCTTCATCTGCGAGAAGTACAAAATATTCTTCGAGCTTGCCAGTATTAATAATTCTTTTTACATTGTACATTAAATTGACTTCCAGCCTTTAAAATTAATTTCTTTTCATCAAGAAAATGAAAGAATTCAAGTTTAGCTTTTAAAAGTGAAAGAAGAAAAAAATCCCTTTTTAAAAAATAGTCATAGTCCAATAATTTTTTTAATCGCCGAAAAAGGGAATAAAAGAAAAAGCGATTCAGAAAAAAAAAAAAAAATACAATTAACTGTATTTATATAAAAAAAAGCATTCTAGAAATCGCGAACACAATGGAATAGTAATAATTTAATGTATATTTTTATAAATCAATTACAGAAAAAAAAATTTAGGTCGCGAATTTCTAACTCGTGATAGTAAATTAATATCGTTGTACATTAATAGGTTTATAAACAAAAAAAATCAGCAAGCAATTGACTGATTACGTTAAAAAGTTGGTAACATCAAACATCACAATAGTAGAAAATTTTTATTTTAACACAGTTTACTACCAAAAAGTTTCAAATGTATAACATACAAATTGAATTTGTACATTTTAATTGAATTTCCTGAAATTCAGGAATGGTGGATCATTCCGTTTTACATTGATTTTAATGCGATACACTTTTTATATCGTTTTTGCGTTTTTATTAAACTTTTAATCCACCGTAAAGTATTTTTCTACGGAATTAATGTGATTCTATTACTCAAAATGATTAAAAACAAAAGAGACCAGAAATGGTCTTCCAAATATTTAAACTGCCACACGATATAAGTTTCAAGGCTGATATTCAATACCTCAATGTTTTCTAAGTTAATCTAAACGCCAAAAAAAAGAAGAAAAATTTGATGAATTACTTAAATCTTTGAAAAACACATTTATTGGAATGTCCATCGAATAATTTAATTAACGCTTTATATTTTAGTTTTTGTGTATAGTTGATTGTAAATATTTGTATATTTAAATAGACTACAGTGTATAGAATTAAAATTCTTAAGAAACTTCCATGTAAAAGAGCGCTTGTGACTTAGAAATAATAAAAGGAGTGATTGAATTTTGAATTGCAATGTAAACTCCAATTAAATGTGATTCGACGGCGTCAAGGAACATGTTAAGAAGAAAATATTTTAATCTGTTCACCGTCAATGCCGTATTACTACCAAGTAGTAACGCCTCGTACTTATAATTCTTAAACGTTTAAATACATAAACGCAGAAAAAGAAAGATCGTCTTTTTAAAGTCAGAGAAAAACTTTAATACTGTAAATGAATTGTGACGATTTTAAACAGTTTCGTTAATAAAATAATAATTTGAAATATACATATATATATTTTTAAAACTGTTCCTATTTATTAAACATGTAACAATTTTTGAAACATGTCTGAAATCGCCACGAAATTGAGAAAAAATTTTGAATGTGTACTTTTTTACAACAAGAAAGAGCTGCATATTTTTACAGAGTATGAAAAATAATAAAGCACACTTTATACAATTGTACACATATATTTTTTAAATTTACATACTCAGAGTATTACTGTGCAGTTGTGTATTTTATTATATCTTATCGATTTTCCAAGTAAAAAAAATATACTATTGATAATAAATATATTAAATATTTCTTTAAATCCATTCTGAAAAAAGTATGTGCAAAGAAAATGATTTATCAATTTTCTCACATATTTTAATTTAATTCAATTTGTGATGTCCTTTTCGTATTTTAAAATTTCGATTTTACGTTCCACTCCCCATTCATATTTATTGACACCATTTTTACTTATAACTCGATGACAGGGAATCAAATATCCAAGTTGATTGCAAGCAATTGCATTTGCCACGGCACGAATTGCTTTTGGTTTTTCAATAGCTTGAGCGACTTGTTCATATGTTGTTGTAGAACCACAAGGTATTTCAATTAATTGTGTCCAAACTTTCATTTGAAATTCGGTTCCTTTCAAAACAATGTAGATTAAATCTTCGAAATTAGAATTTTCGTCATTTTCCTTTAATCCTTTAAAATTGTTGGAAAAAATTATTTTTACATATTTAACTGTTTCCTTAATATTCTCGCTTAATTCATTTTGTGTCCAGCGCTTTTTAAGAGATTCTAACGATATACTGTCACTTTTATTGACAAAAGATAAATGGCAAATTGCTTTTTCTTTATTATTTAAAATTCCTATGAGACACTTTCCAAATGGTGTTTCATGAAAAGCATAGAAAATTTTATATTTAAATCCATCTGATTTGTAATTATCTGGTGTCATTAATTGAAGCTTAAACATGATCTGAAAAATAATAAATTCAATTATAATAATTATTATTATATACAATTTATAAAGTAAACATAACCTTAAAATTCAATTTTTACTTATAATTTTTTAAGATATTTATATACTTTTATAATTCAACTTTTAGTACAATTAATTGTACATAAATTAAATTAATTAAAAAGATCCTTAATATAAAATAATATTGTTTACATTCATACGTAAACAATGACAAAAATAACAATACATAATTATTGTCATTATAAATAATATAAAGTTAATATTAATATATTTTGTTGGTACATACGTTAATTTTAACAATGTGAATATTTTTAAACTATCTTATAATAATAGAATGATTTAATAAACACTGTATTAAACAACACTGAATGTGTGATGCAATGTACAATATAAACAAGTTGTTTACATACAGGGTTGTGTAGTTACGAGCAAATTTAAATTTCACTACGTATAATTGCTATTTCTTACCGTGATATACACATGAAGTATTATACCATCCTCACCCTGATAGTGTCATTATTGTCATTGTCCAATTGTCCATTAATTTGACACATATTATTAGCTTTTGCTTTATTATTTAATAATAATTAATTTAATTTATGAAAATGTAAGTAACCGAATAGTTTCTTTGCTTCACAAACAGGTATGGAGTTTTATTGAATGAAAGCTTTTGACTTGTTTCTTTCTGAATAATAACCTGCTAATAGAACATTGTATTGTGCTGAAACAACATAACCTAAAACTTATCATTTTAGATTTTTATTTTACATTTTTTAAATTATTATTTCAAGTTTCAGAAAACGTTTGTAAAAAAATAATGAACAGTTTCCTTTAACATATAATATTTCTACGTTATTGAAATAATAACATTTCACTTTGTAATTAAATTAACCACAATATCACTATTATGAATTTTTCTCTTTTCATTGTTATAATACTTCCATAATCATATCATTTATATTCTAGATGTTTATATAGACATAATAGATAATGTAATAAAAATAATACACTGAAAGATAAATTCAAAAATAATTTAGCTATGTACTTTCAATCATTATTCTTAGAACTTATATTGTTAGTCATTTATTTACAAATATTTCGAATATTTTTTTTCCAATTTTTATTTGAAAAAATTATTACAATTGAATGTTTATAATTTGTTTTAATTTTCCAGTTTTTTTTTATATAGATTTCCAAATTGGATAATATTTAAAATACTTTTCTGTTTTTGAAAAAGAATGACAGTTTATTGGTTTTATTTAAAAATTAATTTTTAGAAAAACAATCATTACGGTTGAATTTCATTGTATAAATATAATTGTTTTTACAAATCAATTTATTTTCTGATATGAGGTTATAAAGTATACGTCAAAAATCTAGTTAGAAATTTAAATTAATATACAACTGTTAAAATTGTGTTGTTCTTATTTTCGACGAAGGAATCTGTTCTAAAATAGTAAATATAATTTTTCATAAACTTGAAAATGTTTCTAGGATTAACTATGTGCTTTAAAAAACATTATATCACCTGAATCACTTGAAGAGTTTGCCTTATAGAACTATGCAAACATCAAAATCAACATGGTTAGTTTCAAATATCTTGTAATTTGCAATTTAATGCTTGTAAATTTTTTAGAAAAACTTTTAAATATGCATTGAATCATGGTTACAAAAAAATTCTATTTTATTCATTATTTTCATACAAGCATGTCTGTGAGAATGTTAATTCTTTTTTAATTCCATTAATGTTTGTACTTATTATTATTATTATTAATATTATTATTATTATTATTATTATTATTATTATTATTACATCATACTAACAGAGTAAATTATTTATGTTAATTATAATTACTTATTAAGATTTAGTTTTTATTTAATTTCATAAGAATTATTATTCTATGTTTTATGTATTTTCATTGCACTAACAAATGAAGTGAATTAAGAAATTAGAGATATTGTTTGAAAGAAATAATATTTTTTATGTAAAAAAACATGTATATATTTAATTTTGCGTTTAGGCAAGCTGGTCGAAAAAACGTCGTTTGGACAGTGATTTTGATTTGATAACGCCATCGAATTTACATAAAGAAATGTTTTGCTGGGGAAGTACTGTGCATGGAGAACTTGGACTCGGTGGAATTGAAGATGAAAATATCCTTTCACCTCGAGCAGTTGATTTTTCCAAAGCACCAGAAGTTGAACAAAGTAAATAACCAGAAAGTCCTCTTAATTCTTTATTTATTATTTAATGTAAATATCGTTACTTTCTTAAAATACTAATTGCTTTTCTATTTTTATTGTCATGAAACTAATTGAAAATGTGGTTTTTTTTTCAGTTGCCTGTGGTGAAAATTACACAATTGTTATTACTCGAGATGGAAAAATTTATTCATGTGGAAACAACGACTCTGGACAGTTAGGACACGAAAAAGATAGAAAAAAACGATTAGGTAAATGTTAATCGACTTGGAATAAAATTTTTATGTTTTTTTCTCTCATTACCATTTTTAATTTTTAAAATTGTTTAACAATTTTTTATTTTAGAGCTAATACCAGGATTAGAAGCTTTCGTTTTCAAAAAGGTTGCATGTGGTGCTTATCACAGTTTAGTGGTTAACGAATGGGGTCAACTTTTTTGTTGGGGATGCAATACAGATGGACAATTAGGTATAATTCTCTATTATAATTATTTTAAAAAATTAATTTAAATTATAATTTCATTGATATAAGTAATTGATTGTAGGATTTTTTTGAAATTTGTTTCTTAAAAATAATAAAATAAGTTTGGAGTTTTAATTTTAATGTTATTAATTTAAAGGCTTAGATTCATCATCAATTGCTGAGAGGATACCTCGAATGCTAAAAGCCCTAGGAACTAGTGTTATTGTTCAAATAGCATGTGGCTTAAAGCATACATTGGCTTTAACAAATAATGGAGAATTGTATTCCTGGGGATCTAATAAAGAGGGTCAATTGGGACTTGGTCCGAATATTAAAAAAGAGCTCAAACCTAAATTAATCTCTAGTCTAGCTGGAATTCCTATTGCTTTCATTGCCTGTGGAGGATATCATTGTATAGTCGTATCAAAATCAGGTAACCTGTCTTTATAATAATTTAGTTTAATGTGTTAATTAAAGAATATATTACTCATAATCTGACAAATAATTTTTATTTCTATTCAATTTACAATTTTATCTTCAAAATTGTAAATTATTGGAAACAATATTTAAAAAAAAACTATTTAATGCAGGAGCAATTTTTGGTTGGGGCAAGAACAATTTTGGTCAATTAGGATTAAATGATACTCAAGGAAGAAAACTTCCATCACAGTTAAGAACATTAAGAAACTCAAGAGTTCGATACGTATCATGTGGCGAAGAATTTTCAGTGTTTTTAACAATGGTAAGGGAATTTCAGTTTTAAAGTTGAAAAATTAATTTAATCATTTCCATTTTTTTCTTTCTCCGTTTATTTATAAAAATCATTTTTCAAGGACGGTGGTGTATTTACATGTGGTGCAGGAATGTACGGTCAACTTGGTCATGGGAGTTATAGCAACGAAATTTTACCACGTCAAGTCGCTGAACTAATGGGCAGTGTTGTCTCTCAAGTAGGTTATTTTAAAAGTACAATTATTAAAATTCGTGAAATTTAATTGTTTAATTTATTTTTAAGTAATGTGCATTTATAGGTGACTTGCGGAAGAAAACATACACTTGCCTTTGTTCCAAGAGGAGGAAGGGCTTATGCTTGGGGTTTAGGTGGTGCAGGACAATTGGGAATTCGTATTGCAACAAGTGTTACGACACCACAAGTCGTTCTTGGACCATGGTTATCATCGCAGGATGTTTACAGCGGTAAAGTTGAACCTTCTCTCAGTCCTTACGCGAAGAATTGTGCCCTGAAACATATATTTAGTGGTGGAAATGGAAATCATTGTTTTGCCACAGTGACTCAAACGAAGGATAATATTGATCCCGATGATTGTAGATTATTAGCTTCAAACTCACAAATTTTGACCGTTACAGAAGAGCAATTAATTGCATGTCAAAAAGTTCCTTTCGGAGCTTCTGTTGATCATGATCTTCTTACGTAAGCTTTTTTTACGTTGTTTTGTTAAAATTTATTTGACGAAATAAAGAAATAATAGTAAATCTCTTTTTTTAGGTATCTAGAGACTGTGTTTAGAAGTTTAGCTTGCATTAATGCATCTTTTCTTCTTGCGAATGATGCGCATTATGGATGCTCCAGTAAACATCACGGTATTGACATTAATCAAGCGAAGAAATTATTTGGAATCATTTCCGAACTGGATAATGTTGCTATTAAAGAATTGGTATAAAAATTTTGTGCTAAAAAATTACTGTAATTAAAATTACACTGCTAAAAAATCAAATTTCAACTTTAATTTAATTTTTTTAATTCTCGTTCAAGATTTCTACTTGTGTTTTGGATCTTTTAAAATGTCTGGTAGTATCGCCTCCGGATGTTGAGACATTGAGAATTTATGTTATATTGCCGCTCTATCATGGATTTGCGGACTCTTCAAATTGTGATATTCTTCATAAACCATTTACAAAAGCAGTTCTTGATTTGAAACATGAGGCAAAAAAAATTGTTGGTCTTTGGTGGAGAAATTCGCCTGCATTTTATTTTGAACGATTAGTACGAATCTATAAAGCAGTGGTGCAAAATTTTTTGAAACAAACAAAAATTACGGAAAACAAGGTAAGAGTTTGAGAATTATTCGCTAAATTAATATTTTACCTAAACTGTTTCTTGTGCTTTCTTAAAATATTTAATTTTCTTCTATTTATTATATAGCCCATTGTTCAACACCATATGTTAAAGCTCGCATTGACAATGCTTAAATTTCTCTACGATCTCAATCAGAATTCAGAAGGTCAACGAGTGTCATACGATGTATTTCATTTGCCAGATTTAGTAAATCTTATAAATATTCAATTGGATTATTATATATGGCTAACTGATAATAATCAATCGGTAAATTGGATATTTCTCTTTCTATTTTCTTTAAAATTTTGTTTTAATTCTACAATAATTTGACTTACATTTTTAGCATAGAATACATTTATGTGATTACCCATTTCTTTTTGACGCGGAAGCAAAAACGATTTTGCTTGAAACAGATCAAGCTATTCAGGTATAATTTAATCAATTAATTTTTTTTATAAATATTGTGAAAGTGTGTAAATAATTTGGAATTATTTCTTTTTTAGATGCAATCAGCGATGAATGAGGCAGCCACGAGGAATATTACACGCATGTTATTTTTCTCAGGTTCTGATCATGTACAGCAATTTGTAATGCTTAACGTTTCCCGAGAAAATTTAGTCGACGATACATTGAGAGAATTATCTCAATATAAATCAAGTGATTTAAAAAAACCGCTTAGAGTAAGTATTTTTAATTTTCATGAAAGTAATTTCAAGTTATTAATAATTCAATAAAAGATACCTAATTAAAAAAAATAATTTATTAAATCATTGTTTTCATTATAAAGGTGAAATTTCACGGGGAGGAGGCAGAAGACGCCGGTGGTGTGAAGAAAGAATTTTTCATGCTTCTTCTTAAGGAAATATTAGATCCAAAATACGGAATGTTCAAGGAATACACAAGAACAATTTGGTTCAATGAACATACATTCGAGGATGAAAAAATGTACTTTTTGATTGGATTACTTTGTGGTCTGGTTATCTATAATTTCATCATAATCGACTTACCGTTTCCTTTAGCACTTTACAAGAAGCTTTTAAACGAACCAGTCGATATTAATGATATCAAGGATATGGATCCAATTTGTGCCAAGTAATAATTACATTTTATATAGAATTTAATTTAATTTTTATAGAAATTAAATTAAATTAAATTAGGTAATTTTCAAAAAATTGTTTTTTTTTACAATTTTATGTTTTCTTTACAGGAGTTTTCAAGATATTTTAAATTACACAGAAAGTGATTTCGAAGACGTTTTTTGTCTCAATTTTGAAATTGCTAGAGAAGTTTATGGAGAGAATAAAATTTACGAATTAATACCTGGCGGAAGTAAAGTTCCTGTTACTCTAGAAAATAAGTAAGCATTTTTTTTTTAGAATTTTATTCCTATTAATATTGTAATGTTTGATTATCTTTTCTTTTTCGAATGTATTTTAATTAATAATTTTTTAATTAATTAATGTTTAGGAAACAATATGTGGATCTGATGATAGATTATATTTTAAATAAATCGGTGGAAAGTCAATTTGAAGAATTTAACAAAGGTTTTCATAAAGTGTGCGGTGGCCGTGTGTTGCAACTATTTCATAGTCATGAGTTGATGGCTGTAGTGGTTGGAAATGAAAATTATGATTGGGAGGAGCTCGAAAAAAACGCTAGTTACAAGGAAGGCTATACAAAAAATGATCCAACTATTGTTCTATTTTGGCAAGTTTTTCACGAATTGCCATTGGAAGAGAAGAAGAAATTTTTACTCTTCTTAACTGGCAGCGATCGAATTCCCATTCAAGGAATGAAAGCTATTAAGGTCAGTTTTATTTTAAATATACTTTTTCATTTAGTTTTTAGAAATTAATTAATTCTTTTAATTCTAAATGTAATTAAAAACAATTTTAAAACGTATGTTTAGACATTTAAACTCAATTAGGACAAAAATTTAATTTAAAAAAACATTTTAAGAGAATTAATTAAATAATTTAAAATTTAGATCAAATTTTATAATGAAGAATATAATTCCAGATAACGATTCAACCAATGATAGATGAAAGATTCCTTCCTGTAGCTCATACTTGTTTTAATCTTTTAGATTTGCCACGATATCAGACTAGAGAAAAATTGCGATATAAATTGTTGCAAGCTATTCAGCAAACGCAGGGTTTTTCTTTAGTTTAGAATTAATTCTGGCACGTAACAATCTTGAAAATTAATAACTAAAGTACATTATAAAAAGAAAATTAAAATTTTTTTAAAATTTACATTAATAATCTGATTTCAAGATTGGTGGAAAATTAATTTTTTTTGGTACGGAAATCTAACTATTTAACAGTTGCATTAAACTTTTTTTTATTAAAATAAACTCAGGGAATCGTCATTTGGAAACGTCTAATTGAAAATATAACTATGCAGAATTATAACTATATTGTAAAAAGTATATTGTACAAAGATTTTTGATGATAAGCATTTATTAATTATTTATTGCTGATGATAAATATTTCACTTTTTACTATTTTCTTTATAAAATTTAGTCAAATACAGTTGTTGAACATATAAATACAAATCTATTTATCTTGAAGGAAAGAGGAAAGGATATTTAATTTTTGGACTTGTGTATTTAATAAATAAAATAATATAGTTTAAAATGAATAAGTCTCAAAAAACTTTTTATATGTTTATTCATGGTAATATATATATAATACACCATTTAAAAAGGATAATCATTAGTTGGTTACCATTTGAATAACATTTACAAAAATATTAATATCCCTTTTTTGTATTTACATTCACAGCTTTTTTTTTGTTTTTGATTTTTCGAGTTTTGGTTTCGTTTTATTTATTTCGCATGTGTACTATCTTCGAAGCTAAATTTTTCGATATTTTGTTATTTTCTCGACATCTCTTTCTCAAAACGCAATAATTTGCGATCAGAAGCGTTAGTTCTTAACTTTTATTAATAAAAAAAATTAACGCGAGCCAAGCAATTCGCGAAAAGAAAATTAAAATTAATTTCCATTGTATCATAAAATTGAAGTTTTTGGTTTTATTTATTGTGGCTTTACGAAATCTTTAGAATCATTGAAGAAGGTAATTAGTTACATTTTTCATGTTGTTGATTCTTTCGTTGCAATTTTTATGGTGTTTCCTTGTGGTTTACTAAAGGAAAATTTTGCAACATGATCGCAGTCTCGCAAATAATTTGGAGATTTAAAAAAAAGACTTAGAAACTAGTTTCTTTTCGTTTAGTTTTGATAACCGGGAGTAAAGTACTGAGTTCCTGGTGGTGCTCTGTAACCAGGATAAGTACTGTTCAATGCGTGTTGAGCAAAAAATCCACTGTAATCTTTTCTTACTCTTCGCGGTCTACAAACGGGTCCTTTTGCTAGTTCCATTCGAGCTTTATTTTCTGCCTCTGTTTGAATTTTAACACTTTCCGGTGGCCATTTTTGATCTCCCCTCATGTTGCCACTTATCGGAGCTTTTGTCGCTGCTGGTTGTGCTAAATATACGGGCGCTGGTATCTATAACAAAATGAAAATTAAATTTTTTTAAAATTAATTTAATTTGAAAGAGATTTAACTTAATTAAAAGGTGTTGTATCGTTAAAATTTTTGTGTTTACATCTTCAGAATATTTTTCGTATTTTATTCAATCCTTTAGTTTATCGGCTATTAAGGCCTGATAACGTTCTTTCCAGATTTCTGTAATAATTTTTGAGTCGTGCTGTAAAATATGTACACTTCTTTGAGTGAGAACGACGAGTTCATTCACGCCGTCACCAGTTAAATCTGTATAGCATATTGAATGAATAGCAGCGTCAAATAATTTTTTACTAGTCATTTCCCAACTTCCGTTTCGATTAGCGAAAACCAAAACCTCTCGTTCGTACGTGCCAAGCAAAATTTCATTTTGATTGTCCATATTTATGTCAGCGATACAACAACAAAGAACACAAGATGTTGGATCGTTGCTTCTCAATTTAATGTCATTATCCAATCCTTGTTTTAAAACATCCTCAAAAATTATTGTCGTACTCGCTGTATTAATGAGGATATTAAAATTAATGTTCACATCAACGTCAGGTATCATGTCCAAGTATGATGGTTTTTCAATCAAGTTTCTGTGGGTAAATATACGAACACCGGATACTTGACTGTCATATCTGGAAATTTATTTAATTAGATAATTTTTAAAAAAATTGTAGCTTTTTTTATTCAAGAAAAATTATACCTAAGCGACCAACTGCGATTAATTTCCACTTTGACTACATCAATTTCCAATACTTTAACTAATCCACATTCACAACCAACAACAGTCAGTCTTCGTTTATAATCCTCGTAATAATAAATATCCATCCATAGAGCAATTGCTTTTAATTCAATGAATTCCGGAAAATATTTATCAATGTCAGATTCAATGTATCCATGACTTGTTTTATCTTCCCTGATCATGTGAACTTTAAAATCATCACCGGATATTAACCAAACAATTTCTTTTTCCAAATCCCGAGTAATGACTGTATGATACAAATGATATGGTGTGTAACTTAATTCGACCATAAGACAATTTTGTGCAATTGCTTCAATAGAATTATTATCTTCAGTATCTCCAGCTCCTTCTGAGTAAATATTTAAATATCTTTCCACTGATGTTTCACTGCTATATTTCATTATTGTAATTCCAATGACAAATTCATCATCTTCTTTTGATTTATTGTACGCGTCAATGGATATAATTTCCGCCCCACTGGGAATATATGTGAATAATAATTCCTTAATTAGGGGATTTATTTGATTTTTCGGTAATATTTGACATTCGCAGAGATAAATATTTCTTTTTAACGATGCGACCAAAACTTTATTAGCATTTTTGGTTGATCTTAAATTTGTTAATGAATAAATGTTTCCCTGTGACACTAATGGAAACCAATGTAAATCAACAATATTTTCCATTCTTTTGGTTTAAAAATATTTTAATTCTTAATATTTATATCAGTTTTTAATCATTTTTCAAAATATCTTTGACACGTGTTTATAAATAAACTCATAAATATGCTCATAACCTATAAATGTCAAAAATACACCACGGATGGGTAACTTGATGTGTTATTTTTGAATAATGTAACATACTGTAAATTGTCGTAAAGTTGTGCGCGCGAATCTCTAATTGGCTAATTTATTTAAATTTTGAATTTCCCGCCGAGGACATCTGCCGGAGTATTCTAGAACTATTATTGAATTGAGGGCGCTAGTGTCGTTATTTAAAAAGTAAAGTGAAGCCGATGCGTTCAACGGGATTGTGAGATTTGTTAATAATTTACCGAAGTTTGTTTATTTAGAATGATAAATAAACAATAAATGTTGTTGTGAAAATTGGGAAAACAAATGTAGTTATAATATTGTCAAAGATTTGATGAAATCGAAATAGTAGTGCTTCGATAATCGTGTTTGAAGTTTGTTTGGCTTTGACGTGTTTTGACATTGCAAATTCTTGATTATATTTAAGAAAAATATGGTATTTTAGTCTTTCTTAATCTAATATTAGTGTTTTGAAGTGTAAAATATAATACTAAGTGAATTTACAAGTTAATTGATGCATTGACTGCGTTGGAAAGTGAAGAATTTACGAATTTGGGAATTTGAGGTTAAAAACGTGGTCTGCACCGACAACAGAAGGCGTCATCACGGTAGGTAGGTATCAATTTTCAATATTAATTATCTTAATTGTACAACAATGTTATTTACATTGGCCATTATTATTAATCCAGTAATTTGTCTTTATGTTACAATAATTGCAATCTTTGTATTTTCAAGAATAACTTATTCATTCTCAAATGAAAATACGCCGGTAAAGTCAAAGATTTTTCTTTCAAATTTTCTTAATGAGGAAAGTATTGTACAAACTGTACAATAACAAATGAATTAACCTTATCCGAATAATCAAGACAGTTATTTAGTAGAATATTATTGCGGCATTAATAATATGCCTAATAGCAATTGAGACATTGCCAAGTTGACTGTGTCATTATGAATGTTCAACTTTGATAAATTATGAGAGGGTTTAGCGTTACAACATTCGCACGCTCTTTTCAATTTCATGTATATTATCTAAGATATTAGTTTTGTTGAAAGTTATTTTTAAGGCACACGTCAATTTTATTCAGCTACTTAATCAGTAGTTAGCAACAACAATAATAATCAACTAGTACAACCATTTGAAAATCGAGTTTGAATTATAATTTCTTCAAGTTGAAAATTAATATTTAAGTAAATCAAAAATCTTAAACAATTAATTGATTACCTGAGAAATTGGAGGTTCTGGCCTTAATGTTATAGTTGTAGGTGGTGCTTCAAAAGTAGTAATTGGTGACGAATGTTGTCGCGTTCGATCCACTAAGCTCTGTAAACAATTTATTTTATCTTTAACTATTTTATACATTTTTTCAAGTCGTGTGAAATATTTATATTAAGAAAAATCTATAAATTGTCTTTGTAGAATAATTTATCGTTTGAAAATATTTTCTGAACTTATTTTTATATTTCAATGGAAAATAAGAGTTTAAAAATAACGTTCAAATATCTATTTTGGAATTTCTATTTTTGTTTTAACAGTATTGATTTCAATATACATAATCAAATAAAAACTTCATTGATAACATATTATCAAATAAGTATATCACTAGCAGAGTAAGAGTAAAATTAAACAATTATAAATTATTAATATCTAACTAATTTATCAGTTCACTTATTTTAATCACAATTAATTCATCAGTTGACTACACATTTATTTCGAGTTTTGTAGCAAATTAAAACTATATGAATTATATGAATGATATTAAAAAAGAATGATTAATGAAATGCTCGTGTCATATTAAAGAAACAATTAGTCACAATATAAAAAATAAATACATACTTTATACAATTCTGAAAAATCTGTAATAATTAATAACTTTTGTCAATTAATTTTAATTAATTTAATTAATTTTCTGTTTTAGGTTTTAAACTTCTATCAATTCGCAACATCGTTTATCAAGTAAGTGTCAATTAACTAGGAATTTATTGATAAAAGACGAATTATAGATCTGGAAAAAAAGTAGATGAATGCCTGTGGAATATAAAAAAGAAAGGAGGAGAAATTTTCGTGAAACTCACCTGAGTTTGCAAATGTGTTGGCAATTGTTGTGATGGTTGATTCCAAGTGGGTGGCTGGAGAATTGTTTGGGGCAAAGGAGAAGTGGCTGGGGGTGTAACAGGTGCCCAACCTTTGGCCGATTTTTGTTGTTGAAAGTGTGAGGGTTGACGTAATATACCACTAGGACTCACTGGCGTTGGCGATGTTGATGCAAAATTCTGGGGCGACGGACTATTCTGGTACGTGGCGTATTCGCCGATTCCACGAGTCTTTTTTTTTGGTTCAAAAAAGAAATTTATAATTTTCCTATTTGTCAATTCTTGCATTCTTTCGTTCATTGTTTTATTGATATTCAAATAATTGTTTTCAATAACTATAAAATTTTTAAATTCAGTAAATTTGCATTTAATTTTTTAGTAAAATTTCCGAATGCAAGAATTGATAATTATAGATGAAAGGTTGAATTAAAAAGCATCTGTTAGACCCTCTAGCCTCGAAAACTATATGTGCAGTCAACTAGGAACTTGAGAATGGTCCTTGATTTATTATTAATATAAAAATATATACTTAAAAATAAACAAAAATTCTGTATACAATTCTCTAGCATATTGCAACTCACTTTGCATTTCTCTGATGTAAATTAGAAAAAAGCAAATACGAATTCGTGATATATAAAATTATATTTTATTAAGTATATATTAAAGTAGTGTGAAAAATATTTTCAATATCTAATTTTTGTTCTGTCAGTTGCAATACATTGTTAGAGACTCACTCAATAGAAATTTTGGCAACATGTTTGCGTTGGTGTTGAAGATTAATGCAATGTCGGTTTTCACTAAAAGAGTAAGCTTTATTATTTGAAAATCGCATTTATTAAATATTACCTTGGCTTGAACAGGGCCTTGTTCAATGTACTCGTCAATATCTTGATCCTCTGGCGGAGGAGGCCACGCTACACGTTTCAGATCTATAATTCGTTTTGATTTATTATAATATTATATATATATATATATATAGACAATTTAATACTTAATATTCAAATCAAATATATAGTATTTTAATATACAATTAATTAATTAATTAATTAAACATATTAAATTACTATATATTTTTAAATATACTTTTTGAAAGAAGTTTTTTCTTTTGATAGTAGTTCCAGCAATCTTTTTCTAACAATTTAATCTACGAGCGAAATTATTCCCGATATTAAGAAAAATAATTGAGAAATGTTCCCATTTGATGATTTATACAGAAAATTAGATTTGAATATATATAAAAAAGGCAAATTTATATTTAAAAAAAATTTATTTTGACAAGAAAATTTAGGTTTCGTAATATGAAATAACGAAAAAAATTATAATTATTAAATAACTATTTTATGAAGTTTTATAATTAATTTTTTGAAGAGTTTAATAATGTAGAATGTTAAATATTTTATGCGTAATTAAAAACATGATAATTATAAAAACATTTAAAACGCTAACTCTTTTAATTAATAGTGTCTGACTATAGCAGATTTTTTCCACTTGGGATCACAACACTTAAAATCTTGTGACTTTAATTACAGTAAACTGCGTCTTTAACTTAAATTATTTATAACAAACTGTAACTTTTGTCAACATTAATTAAATTTAATTACTTAACGGTTTTTAATAATAATAAATAACGTTTAAATAATAAGTAACATTTAAATAATATATTTAAATAAAAGTATAACAATTTAATAGTGTATTTAAATGATAAATAATAAAATAATAAATAATTGAATAATACATAATTAAATAAAAAATATTTAAATAAAAAATTTTTAAATAAAAAATATTTAAATAAAAAATATTTAAATAATAAATAATTAAATAATTAATAATTAAATAATAAATAATTAAATAATGAATAATTAAATTTAAGTAATAGAAAATGACAATATATTTTGTAATGAAAGTTTTTCAAGTTATTTTTGAGAGGGGGTTTTTTAATCCACAAATTACTGGAGTATATAGGATAGTTTTTTTTTTATTTTACCTTTTGTGATCAAATAATAAAATGAGAATTGTGATATCGCGATATTGTCAAAACGAATACTGGCCAACAACTAAAGTCCACTTGATTATTGTATAGAAACTATCTTGAGACTGATTTTAGACATTTCTTCACGGTCAAGACAAAGGGTGGGGGTTAACAATATTTAAGAAAAAAGGGGGAGATCTCACGTGTTTCTGGAACAGTTTCTATTAACCCCCATACATAAAATAATTAGTTTTTGTAGTTTAAAATAAATTTATTCGGAGGAATTTTCGTTAATTAAAAAAAATTCTGATTTATTTTCCTATATTATTTTTGATTTTAGAATAAAATTAATTTGTAGATTTTATTTTTAAATTTATATAAGAAAATAATGAAGAATTTTTTTATTTAATTTAATTTAATTTTGAACTCACTCGGTTCTTGTCCATTGCGTTTTCTGATTTCCTCTTCTTCGAGCATCCGAAGCACTGCGCTATTTTGAAGATTCGCCGGTTTTTTCAACTGGTTAAAATCGATCCTGTAATGATTATTAAATTCTTTTGTTATTAACAATTTTTTTAAATTACATATATGTAATTACATGTATGTAATTTTTCTCATAATAATTCTTTAGAGACTAAATCTTTACTCGAAAATTTAAAATAATAATTTTTTTTGATCTTTTTTGAATTTAGAAAATAAAAAAAAAAATTGTCACCTTCGTTCCTCGATCATTTTACTGGTGAGTTTTTTTTTCTTTCTTTTGAAAATTACTATCAGGCGAATCTTTAGCAGTGAATTATCGAATAGACACTTTCAGTTATTAAGTGAATACCTGAGGCCATCAAACGCGAAACTAAGTCAAGTACGGCCGCTGCGGGTTCTTTGCGCAACACAGATTATAAGCTCACATCCAGGGGTTTATTTCTATCATGCGATGATTCGCGTTTCTGAAAATAATCTATACACACTGATCACCGACGGCTTCATACTTAAAAAATCATTTCTGATTCATTCGAGTCATTTATACAATTTCATGACGTCACAAAACTATTAATCGTTAAGCCGCGACCTACAGACAGAGGGTCACTGAGCGCACGCGAGATGAATCCAGACATTCTGTCTTTCATTCACGATGATCGATGTCAAAAACGTGTCAAAGATTTTTGTCATCAAATCAATAAGAGAAAAATTCCCCTTTCCAAAAATTTGGTCCTTTGAATATAAGCAGGAAAAATAAACAAGGAAGGCGTCTCTTTGATAAATTCTTTTCAAAATTTCTCACCCGTCTGGGTTAATTTTAAAGTCTAGAACAAATAGTTCACTCTGCCTCGAGGGAAATAATGCGTCCAAGTTTGTGGTGTATAGTTCACACTTTTCTGCCAATAAGTCACAAATCTTGTTTTCTTTTGTGCAATAATACATGGATAAGTTTTATTTTCGTTTTAATTGCGCTCTAGTATCTTCTGTGTGACAATTAGTTTATATTCTCCTCTCCTGGCAAAGTGTTTTCCTCTGACACTTTATTCGAAAATTCACTCTTCCTCATTATTGTCTTTCATCAAATGGTTAAATCTAAAATTCTACTTTTCGATCCAAGGACGATCTATTTTTTAC
Organism: Leptopilina clavipes; assembly: GCA_001855655.1. Taxonomy (NCBI): domain Eukaryota; kingdom Metazoa; phylum Arthropoda; class Insecta; order Hymenoptera; family Figitidae; genus Leptopilina; species Leptopilina clavipes. The sequence continues at coordinate 51,023 of JUFY01000112.1, forward strand.
ACGCAAGTATTTATTATTATTTTTTTTTTAAATGATTTATTTATTTTTTTCAACGAAACATTTAGTTTTTTTTTTTTTTGGAATTTGGAAACAAGAGTTATGAAATTATAGTTGTTTGACATTTTGTAAATGTTTTTGATCCAATTTTTTCACAATTTGAAAATAAATAGCAAATTATTATTCTTACCCGATTGCACCGTTGGCTAGAATTTGAGTTTGGCGATCCAACGTTTCCTGAATTGACTGTGGCGAATATAATTTTATAGGAGAATTAAATTGGTTGTTCACAAACCTTGGCCCTGGGCCGGACATTTTTCTTTCTCTTTTTTAGTTTTTCCCGTTTCTGAAATAGAAAATTCGTTGAAATATTACAATTTGTTATCATTATTATTATTTATAATTATATAGAATAAAGGATTAAAGGAATGTTATTATAACTAAAGTGGGAGATTTTGTAATACTGTGCCAAGATAAAAGATAGAAAATCTAAGATTTCACATTTTGTTTGTTAAATTTAACTTTTTTAAGAGATCAATGATCTTTCTCGGGTTAATTCTGATGTTAACTCCTGTTATTTCTATTCACATTATTCTGAATGGCAATATCATTTGAGGATTCACGTTATAAAATATAGTAAATTTTACATTAAAATTCACAGTAATTTTTTAAAAAAAGAAAATAATTTTTTCAAACCGTCGTTAAAAAATTATTTCAAAATATCTTTTTACAATCGAAAAAAAAATAGAATAGTTTTTAAATATTATTATTATTATTTAATTAATTAGTTAAATACGTATATTTTCCGTTTCTTAAAAAATTTTTAAACTTCAGAATTTATTTATTAAAAAATATTTTATTCATACTGTGAATGCAAAATGATTTTATTTTTATTTTACGGTGTTTTATAGCAAACAAAATAAGTTGATCTCTTCCGGAAAACGTGCGACAAAACTTCTATATTACAAAATAACTATAACAACGTCCCAGTGAACAGAAACGAGGTTATTTTTGCTACAAAATTCCTCCAAATATATCTACACGCAATTTTCGTTTCTCTTTCACACTCATTTCTAGTTTTGATAGTCTACTAGTCTAGTTAGGTGAAATTCGATTCTAACGGAAATAAATTTTTTACAAAAATAATCATTTTTCCGCGATAGATATATTTATTATAAATTTAATATAGAAATATAATTTTAATTTAATTAAAAATTATTTCAACACTTTCACAACAGAGATCAAGGAAATAAATATTTATTAGTACAGTTAATTTAATAAAAATTTATTAGTTTACATAAACAACACAATGCACGACAGTTAAACAATCATAAAAAACTGAAAAATAAAAAATTAAAACATAAAACATAAAAACATAAAATTATAAAAAAAAACTTTACAAAAATAATTTTTAATAAGAAAAGTAAATTTTTTCGCCTTAAGAAAACAATAAAAAAATAGTTAAAAATAAAATTCGAAATAATTATAAAATAATTACAATTAATTATTAATAAACGTTAAATAAAATAATATATTATATTTAAGTTAAATTACATTACATTAAATAGTTTTATAATTATTTTAACAATTTTATTTGTTTTTAAATGTATTTTCCTGGTTTCTTTAACAAATTTATGTTAAAAGAAAATTAAAAGAAAAAAATATTAAGAATAAGATGACAGTAAGAGTGACGGTGGTAAATTGAGCTTGCGATTGCGAATGCTACATATGTGTAAACCAGCATCCCTCTTGACTTCTTCTGCAAGAAATTGTGTCAGAAGGAGAGGGTGAACATTGCACTTCCTTGCAATCCTTTTTAGTCGGAACCAATGACGCAAAATACTCACCTAAAAGCCAAAACGTAGAAAACTCGTGTACTTCGGAAGATGGAACACACGAAACTCACAAAAAGCTTCAAAGACCATATGACCACCTACTCCTCCACCAAACATTTCTTCTCACTCCCTCTTCCTCTCTTTTTCCCCCTTTCCTCTTAACGTGCTAAGTTATTTTCGACCCCCCCTGTAATCCACTATCTCACATGCCATTAATTCCTGGCAAAAGAATCTTTTCTTTTCAACATCACGGGGAAAATAAATCTCCAAAAAAATCTTCCATCTATTTACCTATATATAAATTTGCGTAAAATAAATAAAACTACTATCAAGAATTAACAATTTTGCAGCGAATATGTCTTTTATTATATTTGATAACTTCCATAAATTTTAATATTTACGGAAATCGCATAACTTAAAAAAAAAAAAAATTGTTTTTGTTCAATTTTTTCAATATTCATCTCAAATTCGAGTGAGAATTTACATTTATTTTTAACATATTATTAATTTTTTTTTTGAATCCGAAGTGCTTTGTTGACGTCATTTTTACTCGCGTCACTTTTACTGTCTCGTTGACATTCGTTTCAACCACCCACACAAATTGTAAACATGAGTAAATTTCCCCTACCGAATTTTTGTTTTTCGTTACCTATTTAAAAAGATATTTTTAAGTAAATTAAAAAAAAATATCCTCATTTTAATTCAAATTAAGGATTACTTTCTTCAAAAGTATTATTTCATTTATTTGTAATATTTATTTATATATATTTTTTATATATGTATAGTAACATTTTTACATGATTATCTAAAGTGATATTTTTTTGTGCCAGATTAGAGAAGATTTCGTAAAGGAAAATATTTAAAAATCAAAGAGCAAAATTTTCACCAAGATTAATGAGGGCCATTAAAAATGAAAATGATTATTGGAAAAAAGCTTTTCTTTTACAACAAAAAACGTAAGATTCCGATAAAAAAATACCACTCAAAAATAGTGTATTTCGAATAAATAATAAACTATGAATAATAAATCTAGTTCTTAATAATTAATAATTAATCTAATTCTTCTTTTAACAACAAATTTAAATTAACATAATTAATTCATAGGAGTGAGTTAGAGCGGGAAAATTTTATTACATGTATGAAAAGGGAATGTGAAGATATTTTGCAAGTAACGCGTAACAGTGCAGAAAAACATTTTCAAGAATTGATAAAACTATATGAAACGGCTCGAGGGAAGGTACAATATAATCCTAAATTTTCATTTAATAATATATTCAATTTATCGCAAATATTCAATTTTATATTTTTGAAAAAAAAATTCTTAATTAGAATCAATTAAAACTTAATAGTAAAAATGTTGCATAGTAATTATAGAAGTTAAAAAATTAAATAAATTTGGACAAAGTGGAATATTTAATCTTCCAGTCGGAGATGTTGGAGAAGCAGGTGATCATTCTTCAACAGAAGAACAAAAATAAACAGGAGAAAACCTTAGAACTGGCAAATCTTCTCGAGACTTTGGCACAGTTTAATGTAAACGTTGAATCAGTTTGTCAAATCGCAGCAGAAGGTGCGTTCAATTTAAAAGAATGAAACGAATTTTTGACAAAAAAAAACGCAAATTTTTATACAGTTTTGAGAAATTTGGAGAAAAACGATTGCGTTTATGTTGAAAAAATGAGAAAATTACGACAACTCACTTGGGAAGCCAAGGAGAATAATGAATTTCCCGAAAATGAACAACTTCGTCTACAAAATTCAATTTTAAAAGAAATTGTCAAAAGTCTCAAGAAAAAGGTATCCAAAAAACCAATCTTCCGAATATTTTTAATTCAAAATTAATTTACCAATAATTAAATATTTAAAATTAAGAATTAATTTATTCACACAGTTAATTTTAATTAAGTTTAACGATTGTAATTTAAAAACTACAAAAATAGAAAAAAGTTACAGATAAAATATTCGGAAAAGGAGCAAATTCCAGTGAAAGATGAATCTCCAAAGCAAATAAATTCCATGAATTTTCGTGGAATTAATTTGCCAAATTTTCCAAATATCGCTGGGGAAGAGAAAAAATCTTTCATCAATTCAGAATCTAATCAGAAAATAAAACAATCACATAAAGCAACAAATTCTCTGACTGAACCATTGAGAGTAGAAACAATAAATCAAGATTCAAATCGTAACGAAAGAAATACAATAATGAGAAATAAATCTAAAATCTCAACACATGACTTGAGAATAAAAGAGAAATCAATTATTCCACATATGGAGATATTTCAATCTCATTTCAATGGAATTCCTTATGAAGAATATATTTTTAAATTTTCAAGAAACGAAGAAATGAAAGTAAAATTTTTACTTGCTGTCAATGAATTGCCATTAAAAATTCAATTTACAGATGATGAAGTTGAATATGAAGATGCTTCAATGGACAAGATTTACATTTTTCTTAGGAATATTGAAAAAATCGTAAAAATAAAAAATTGTGGCTTAAATTGTGCGGTTCAAACTACAAGGGTTAAATTAATTAACAATTATTCTCAAACTAAATTAACCAATTCGACCAATTCATTTTCTCGGTTAAACGTCGGTGCTACGGTATAAACAAAAGAAATTAAAAAAATTTTAAATAATAATAATAATAATAATAAATCTTGAACTAATATTTTCAGATGTTGAATAGTGAGAAAAGAGCAATTGAAAGATGTCTCTCTAAATTAGAGAAAACTGTAATTGATTTAAAATTAAATGCAGCTTATGAAGCAGATTCAAACTACGAGCGAAATGCAAACTATCGGGACTTAAACTTTAAAACCAGAAGAATAAAATAATATTTTCCTTATATTATAAAGATTTTTTAACTTGTTTTAGTTATAGTTATTAATAATTTAGAGAAATAGGTGAAGGACAACTAATTGAATAAATTTTTTTTACTGTACAAAGACATTATTATTTTGTCATTATAGAAACGTTATCTGATTATTTTTTAGTACATGCCGTACTATACATATAATGTCAGTGTACATAATAATTTTAATTTAAATCTACTTGAATCTGTAGCAATGTTCAGTTCGCGCTATAAATGTGCAATATTTTATTACAAACCGTTTGCAACGCACTATCTATAATAATATAAAAAAAACCTTTCGAAGTATTCAAATAAGAATGAAGGCATTCGGAATTGATTCTTATTTGAATTTCGAAAGTAACTATAATGAGTCAATTTAAACAAGCACTAAAACACTTTACATATTCATTTTTTTTTCTGTATAAATCTGAAAACGGCGTAGCATTTACTGTAAAAATTGTATCAGACACAATTGTTAATCTCTAATCTCGCGTTTAACAATTCTGATAAAACAAGGAGAATATAAACTGAGCAACAAAATTGTTTCCTAATTTCGAAGAAGTATTTTAAAATGGAAAAAGGTTTTATTAACTTTTTCTTTTCGCTTATGCACAATCAGCTGACAAATTCAAATAAAATAAATAGATCAATACTTCCTAAAATTGGTCATCAGATATATTTCCGCAAATATATTATAACCGGGTACTGTAAAGCACAAAAAAAAGAACTTAATAGAATACTAGAAAAAGTGAATACAGAAAACGACATGCACGATTGAATTGTTAAATCTCGCGAAAACATATAATATATATATCCAAATATTGGTCAAAGGTATAAAGGAATGTCGTAAACTGCATTTAAAAAAAAGTCTTTTGCCTTCAAATATTTCTTCATCCCTAATCTGTTTGTTCTATATTGCTTTCTTCCCTTATTTAAATTTCAGTCCATTAAAAACAAATTCCAAACAGGCCTGCTGTACGTAAAATTAAAGTTTCATTCTTTCGTTTATGACGGAATATTCTTGAAGGAAGATTTTTAAAATTTGAAATACAAAAGAACAAAAAAAAAATTGCGTCAATAACAATTGGACGCAAACCTTCAAGAAACATAATTAAGATCATTTATCTTTTTTGTTTTTTGTGCCTGTGAAAGAATGTTCGGTTATGATCGAATCAGGAGCTTGCATTTCTTGTGATGCTTTGCATAACGCGTTGACCCCACCAAATCTCCAAATTGAATGGTTGAAAATCTATAATGAAGAATAATAATTATAATATATGGGTATAAATAATATTTAAGTATATATATTTACTAATTTTCAAATAGTATACCGTTAAATTAGTTTCAATTTTAATTAAATTATCGCACCTTTGAGCTGAGGGTTTGGTTCTCGCTCTTGATAATACGTTACAGTTGCTGCTCCATTTCTGTAATTTGACGTATTGCAAGTATCCAATTCTCTGGATACTGAATTCCAAGCTATAAAAAAAAAGAAATTTTAAATCTCTATTCAATTTCTATTTTTGTTACTTTGAATTTTAAATATTTACAATCGCAAATATATTTTATGAGGTCTAAATGCTGAGATGTCGATTCATTTTGATGCCTTGGAGGCATCGACGAAAGCCTCTTTCCATTCATTGTAGTCATTTGTGGTCGACCACTGAAAAAAATTATTCATCTTTAATATTTATCTCACTTTTAAATGAATTTTTTTGTATTAAAAAATTTATTTTCTTTTTTACTTTTGTGAAAATCAGTAAATTAATTTCTTACAATTAAAATGAAACTACTGTTAAATATGTAATAAATAAATAGGGCAATTTAAAAATTATTTTTTAAAAATCAATTTTTTACATTGTAATTATTAATATAAAAAATTCCCATTTTGAGTAAAAGAAAACAAACAACTGTTGGAATAAAAATTTGTTTATGATGTCTGAATTGCATATCATCTCTCATAAAAAAATGATATAATATTCATTGTAATTTTAGAGTGATAAAATGATAAAGAAAGAAATTATATACTAAGAGTATCAGATTTCAGAAACAATGTCTTGATATTTCCAACAAAGAACAAAAAATAAATTTAAAAATAACTTTTAAGACAATTTAAATTGATAATCTAAATTTAATCAACTTTTTTTTGTAACGAAATAAAAATAATGCGATATTGTAATAAAAGCACGCGGCAAACGTCAAAAAAGAGCGTACTTTCCCAATGACAAGTCATCAACAAACGTCAATGGGAAAAACATGGCGACTGAACGTGACACTTGTTTAAACTTGCTTTCATTATCTGTATACGTGCTTGACTTTTGTTAATAAGAAAAAGCATAAACTAATATAAACATTACATTCATCAAATATTAAAATAAAATATATGTAATTGTAGAATATATAGAAATTATAGGTATACAATTGTATTGTTTTTGTACAAACCTCATTTTATTATTAAATGAGTAAAATGATCCTCGTTGACACTTGATTTTATTTTATTATTTTTTACTATGGCCGCTAATGTTCGGCACTAAAATACATGTAGAAATATCACAAACCGCGTAAATACTAAGGTGCGTCACTTTTTTTTCAGAAAAGAATTATCTATACCTATATATTATACATATACAGTATCTCGTTGACAGCAGCGCGACGCGCGTGGATGCAGCTGTTGTGACCGAATTTGATCTAAATTTTTTGGTGAGGGGGACACATTGTTGAAATAAACTGAAAAATGATTCTGATTGGTTAAAATACCAAGTATTATTTTTGAATTTTAAAGTTCATACACCTGTAATACCTTAAGGTTGTCTCTCAACTCTTGTGTCAGTGCAAGTGAATTTGATTGGTGGACATTGTGCGCGCATTTTTGAATTGTTAACTATTTTTAATAAGTAAGTACCTTTAAATAGTTTTATTTTTTAAATATAAATTAACTAGAAGGAGAAATATTGTGTTGGATGATTATGTATTTTAGAATAAATGTTTAAAAATGGATATAATACTGTTTATAGTGGATTTTTTCAGTTGGATTTTCAAAATTACGCGGGCATAGTCCACCAATGGGAAATAGTCTTGGCCTTAAGGTACGCTTGTGCAATTAGTTTAGATTGAGGCTGGGGCTTGGGTCAGCCGGTTGGGCAGGCCAAGAATTGAGTTTTCGTTTGGTCTTTGTGGGATGCGGATGGTCTCAGGAAGATTTTACTCTTTCACGATGAAGGGAGTGTAGCACTATAGTGAAGACGGATATACACGTAGAGGCATCGAAGGGAGGACCGAGTGGGTGCGTGCGTGCGCGACAGAGATAATTCAAGATCGTTTTCAGTAAAGAGAATCAGCTCGCAGTGTAATAGTGTCAGTGTTGGTGCGTGTTTTTTCAAGCTATTATCACCAGGATATCGATCTTGAGTCAATTTTTCTCCTGAGGAATTGTTTCTCTGATCGTTAAAAATTGAAATATCAAGGAGGTCTTCCAAAGAGGCCTTTTTTTCCATCAGGCAATAATTCAAGTAGCTCTGGCTGAGGTGGAACAGGTGCAGGTGCGGGCGCGTCTCGTGTACACTGTTTTTCGTCGAGTGCAAAGTTCGACTTGAGAAAGAACCCAGGTCTTAATTGAAAGTCGCCGTCGGACGTGACGGCAATGGGAGACAATAATCCCGGGCGGAGCAGTAGCAGCGCCGCTGATGACGAGGCCGAGACGTCCCCGACGTCCTCATCATTTTCGTCCTCGCCATTGGCAACCATGACCAATTCTGATTTTCGTACTACATCATCATCATCAGCCGGTGGACGCGGATCAGCGTTGCCTACCGCAACCCCGTCATCGCCGGGGTGTGGCTGCGTCGTTTCTCCAGTTACAGATCCCGAAATTACAATCAGTATCACGCCAACGACAGGTGGACAATTTGATTTGACTGTCGATCGTAATGAGACAATTGAGAATTTAAAGAAGATCATTTCAAAGAGGCTCAAGGTCGCCAAGGAACGGATTTGTTTACTACATCGAGAGAGGTGAGTTTTTTGTTTTTTTGCTTCTTTTTCTTTCTATCTTTGTCTTGATATGATCGCTAGGCTGCGCCCGAGAGCAAGAACTCTGGGGAAAAGGGTGCGTGTGTTTGCGAAAAGAGAGAGCAATCAGAAGGTGATGATGGTGTGTGTCGCCTGGGCCAAGCAACGGTGCGGGCGACCAGACGTCACGCCTGGAGATGGAGAGATCCCCTTCCTTTTTCTAAAGGATATATAGAAGACAGAGAATAGAGGATGGGTCTAAGGTTCGTTTCAGAATATTGCGAAAGAACCACAAGAGGTGATTATTTTTTTTTTGTTTTTTGTTCGGGGGCAGGGGGGATCTCTCAAGGATTTTAATGTTGTCTAGGTTCAATAAGTCCAAGTCTGGTGTTCCTTCTTCTCCTTCTTTGTTTAAATGGTCAGTTCCTGTGAATTGTATCCCTCAATTTACAAGATTCACAAATTTCATGGAAGCAAAATCTTATTAACGAACAAAATTAGACAAAACAATTGAATTTTAACGACAACAATTGAATAAATAAATGTGGTTTACATTGTCTGTTATTTAAATTTAACACATATGTATGAAATAGATTGGCATTGACTCCGAAAGCAGTTTTTTCTATTAATCTTATTTGGATCTTTTGTTTGTAATTTACAAAAAAATTAAGGGCATGTGACGCATTATGATTATTGTCGATTCATTTAAAATTCTCACACTCATTTTATTTTACACTGCGTATCTAAACTTTTGTTAATATATGTACGTTATGAAGACATTATTGCGTGATTAGAAAGACATTTTGTTGGATTTTTGAGAGATAAGAGAATATTATTAGGAGCAAAATTATCTAAATAATGTATATATTCCGTCTATTCAATTATACTTATATACAAAAAGACAATTTGTATGGCTTAAGGTATAAACGATTTTAAGTAATAAAAAAATTGTCTACATTACTTTTCTAAACTTCAAAGAAAATATTTTTAGAAAAGGCTTAAAAATTGTTAGAAAAGACTTTAGTAACAGTAATTATTTGATATTACTTCTCAAAATTTTAATTTAATATCTCAGCTCGAAAAATTGAATGGTCGTGAGTTTATAATTACATGAACGGGATGATGTCATGATTTCACATGCCTTTAAGTATAAAATTTTTTTGTCTAATAGATTTGATTAGTTCTTTTATTCAAGTTTTTTTTTTACTTTTCTTTCACTTTTTCTATTTACTTTCATTTAAAATTTTCTATTTACTTTTATTCAAACTTTTTCTTTTTCTCTATTTATTCACTTTTAATTTCATTTAAATCTCTTTTTAATTCAACTAAAATTTGATTTTAATTTGATTTTAATTTTTCACTTTATTTTTTTTAGTAACTAGACTTTGATATAAAAAAATGTCAGTTATGTTTTTATTATTATTTATTTTTGTAATTTTTTCTGTTATAAATTTTATAATTTTGAACAAAAAATTTATTCAGATGAGATCCAGTTGTAAAAAAAGGATTCTAAATCGAGTAATAAATAATTATGTAGAGGATAAATGTTATATTGGAAAAAGGCCCGTTAGGCACTGGTTACGCCACTGTATGTATGGGGGGTGTAAGGGGAGGGGGGTATGAACTACCTGTGATATCGATACCATACTCGTGTAACAGCACGACAGAATTATTCCTGGTTCGTCGACATATATGTGGCAATGCGAATCCGTATCTTCTTTGTCTTTTATATCTTCAAAATCGACTTTCCCACTTGTTAAAAAAAAAATATGGTTTTTCTCTTATTATTCAAAAATCAAACTCGATTTTTCAAAAGATCACAAATTATATTGTATGAATAATTTACTTTTTCTTTTGGATCAATTTTTTCCCCCGCCGTGTGTTAGTTACGTTTATTTTTAGTTTAAGAAAGAAAAGGACAAATAGTAAAAAAAAAAAGTTAGTCCAATAATACATTTCTGTATTTTTAAACATAAAGGCAGGGGCTTTTTTTAATAATTGAGTAATTAAAAGTTAAAATTAGAATTGTTTACGCTTGCATTTATTTTCATGTATAAATATTTTTTCTCTTTATTATATTGGAAAATATAAAGTTGGAGTAACTTATTCCGATTGTATGTCCGATTCTTTCTTAACGTTTACTTTCATAATGTTTAGTAAGTAGCTGTTCAAAAATTGAGTAAGACATAAAAGGGGCGTTGAGGATTAATTATTATTATTATTTCAATTCTAGTTAATTCACGCTATAATAATAATTATTATTATTAGCATTGCCGATTATGAATGTTTATAATGATTTAGAATATTGTGCATTTTGATATTAAGCAAACAGAATAAAAAAAAATTTAATTTCTTTGAAAGGTGAAATTAAAGACAATTGAAAGTTTAGTAAGAATCGTGAGACAAATGGAAAGCGGGTTTCGTTTTTGGGATGAGACACTTCACTTTCAAGTTAGGCTAAGCACTCTCGCTTCTCTTTTACGAATATAGTGTTATCGCTATGGTTGCAAGAGAAAAATGCAGGTTACGTAAAGTTGATGTCTCCCGTCTACTCTGATTGTGCTCGCTTTAATTGCTTGAGAAACATTTATTCATAAGTGAAAAAATTTACTTCATCCTCAAGAGAGACTCTCTAGATTTAGACTAAGTTTTTCCTTTGTGGATCTTGATTTATTTCAAATTCTTAATTGCAATTGGATTTGTTGAATTTAATTTTAATTGTTGTTGTTATTTAAATATTGATATGATTCTTTTAGATATACAGTCAACTCTCGATAAGACAAAGCGCGATAAGTCAAATTTTTCGATAAGTCAAAGTAATTCTTGGTTCCCGATCATTCACTATAGGCATTATCAACTCCCTTCGAGTTTGTCTTATCGAGAGTTGACTGTACATCAGTCGGCGGAGAATTGATTATTTTTGATGATTTTCAAAGTTTATCGAGTCGATGGCAGATGGTGTAAAATTCTAAAATTGTTTTCAATATCGAAAAATTGTGTTCGGCCCTGAGGCGCTCCCACAATTCGTTTTTGCTTGCGTTTCACATGCACGTGCGTAACTTCCTCTCGGACGTGAACTTTATCAGCAGCACGAATACGAGGCTTTGTCCTTCGGTCGAGAAACGATGTGGGTAGGAATCGCGGTGCATTTTCGACTTTGAACGTGGGATGGTTAAATTTTGTAGGCGTCACGAGGACCGTCTTAAATGAATCTTCCATTACTTTTTAGCGAGAAAATGCGATGATGACGATGAAGGTGGTGGTGGTGGTGGTTGTGAACAACATACCAATGGAGTAGGTGGTAGTGAAGGAGGAAATAAATGTAGGTAGAATTGTAGAATATCTGAGAAATCACGTTGGCAAAGTGGAACAACGACAATCGGCTGCAATGGGTGGTATAGGCTATTCCCGTATACTCCTGGGATTCTTCTCTCCCTTTCCATCTTTAAAAAGGAACCAGGGGTCTTCTTTCTTCGATCAATCCACCTGGAAGGAAATCCCTTTTTACAATCCAATTCTATATCGGCTTTGCTTTTTCAATTTCGTTGAATTTCACTACTATACTCTCTGATGTCGAAATATCATTAGTGAAAAAAGTTTTGAATTTTGATTTTTCCAATTAATATTAAATGGAAATTATTTGGACCACTTGTTTGAAATGTGGCGGAATTAATACATTTTTTTAGTAATGTAGAAAAATTTCTTTGTTGTATAAAAATTGATGATGGATGCTGCATTGATCTGAAGTTGGGAAGTCGATTTTAAATATGGAACTGTATAAGTAGTTGGGAGCTTGAGTGAATCATGAAATTTGAATCCCTACTCTTGTGCTTTCCCAGGGTTTCTTTTGCTTTTCGTGTGTGCTGAGATAGTGCGATTGAGGTCTCTGGCCCCCAGGCTTGGCTTGGTTGCCTTTTGTGCCTGTCGGGCCAGTTTCAGGCATACAGGTACGCTCTGGTATATCGGTGCACATGTGTGCCTGGGATTGCCGTCAGAGGCGTAGAAAACGTTTTCGATTACGGTGGTTAGTAACAATGCAGAAAGGAAAAGAAAGAGAGATAGATTCTTTTCTCGTAATTCGTTTGGTCAAGGTCCAGAAAAGAATGCCTTGTGACTTTTACAGAAAACCATCTAGTGTTAAAGGAACAACTTTGTCTTCAAACATTCACTTCTTTTTTTGATTCAGTAGCTTTCTTTTTCAAATTCCCTTCTTCTTCTTCTTCTTTCTCTTTGACAATTTAGGCTATTTTGAAATCGATTTTTATCGTCTGGCTTCAATCCTATTTTTGGAGCACGTTACAAAAACTCATTTCACTTGTTTAAATATCGTGTATCTTTTCACACTTTCTTTCTATTTATAGAATCTATTTCAAAATGATCTTTATACAATATTTATTGTTTGATTAGATTAAAAAGGAAAGAGGGAAAAAAAATACATGTTACTGTGCAGGTGGTTTGAGTGAATGTCTAGCGTACCATCTATTTTCATCTGCGTGTGTGCACTTTTTTTAGTGAGACGCGTGCACTGAAATCCAGTGCCGTGTGAGATATTTCAAGTACCCCTTCCATAGAGTGGAAAAAGTAAATATCTTTTCTTTTTTTTTTTTTTCGTTCAGCAATCGAAGGACGTGTATAATTTACTCTCAACAGTTTGTGAATCCTTGTGTTTTATGTTGAAAGTGTACTCAACTTTTTATGGTGAAATTCACCTCCATTCACTTAATCTGCGTTTGGAGAGAAATTTAAGTTTGTCTGTCTCAAGAATCAAGAATTTCCCGAGAAGGTTGCCTTTCAATTGACAGATTTCCGAGGCAAGAGTTCAGTTTAGGAAAAATGTCCTCTCACCATATCTTCTGTTTATTTTCCTATTGCGACATTTCTAAATCGAATCAAGTCAAATTTAAAAAAAAAATTGAATTGCTCTATTAGGACTTTCTTGTGGATTCTTGAAATATTTCAATATTGGAATTCTAATTATCTAAACTACGTTTATTGTCTGCTGTTATAGAAGTATATAATATTCGAAGTCAAGTGTTATTGTAGAAGGTAAAAAACACGTTTCGATGTTGATTTTCTAATTTTAAGAAATTAGTTCGGGAAAATGAGAATTTATGGTTCTTGTTGTGGATTAGACTTTGAGACCAAGGTGGTCACCTTGCTCGCCTTGCCCTCGTAAACGTTTCTGAGTTTAAACAACAATCCATAGCAAAACGAACAAAAAATTATACCTCGGTCCTTCGGTATATTATTCAGTAATAGATAATATACTTACTGCTTGCTCATTGTTATCAAGAGAATGGATGGAATATATCATTTTTTACATTCGTGTATATACGGAAAAGCGTGTTCTTAAATCTTACATAACATCTATTTTAGAAATAAAAAAAAAAAATACATATTTCCAACTACAAAGAATATATTTTCCTTGTGGGTGAAAATTTTTCTCTGTAAATTATAAATATGATATATTTTATACCAGATTCGGATGCAAATTTTGTCTTTTTCTTTTCTTTCGAGTTGGAAAAATCTATGCGCTCCATTTGATTTTCATGACGAGGTTAAAAATAAGAATTGAGTAATAAATGAAATGTTGTGGTGAATTAGAGAATATTTTTTTTTGTGAGTTTTTTTTGAAAATGAAAGTTTTGGAGTGAGAGAAAATGAATATTTTCGAGTAAATACAGCACTGTTTTGTATCATCTTGCTGACGATGTCTCTCTGCCATGGAGACACTCGGTATTTCGAGCTTGGTTACGAGTTTGGGCTGCCTAGGTACAGCTATACATAAGAGCAAATGCACATCCATATACCTACACACGTTGGCCTTGTATCTCGCATCCTCCTGCAAACGATCCGATCGAAATCAGACTTGTCATACTCGGAAAAAGCCTTTTTTAAAAGGCCACTCGAACGAGGACAAACTTTTCAAATAATGAAATACCGAAATAGACTTCTTGAAACATTTTATTCGAAAAGCAGTTAATGTTAAAATTATGCATTTGAATTGATTTCTACACTGAGATTCAGAAAGAATTGCATCACACAATGCTTCAATTAATTAAGGTCAATTTATCGTTGATTCCAAAATTTGTGATTTTTATTTATTTTCATTAAAGATTAAGACGGACAAAATTCAAATTCGACCATGTATGTACAAGTATATCATCTGTGATGTAATGAAAGATCCACGTGTATAGGTCATATGTCGTGAATCTACATTCATAAGAATCTTTCTGACTGTAATAAATCGTGAAATTTGCTCACAAACTACGTCGAATGATTATCACTTCTTTGTGGTTAAATTGGATGTTTCAATTTGACCCTTGATTATTGTTTTCACATTGGGGTCATTGGCTCTAGTCGACAATAGGCGAATACACGTTTTCTATTTAATTTCAAGAGATACGATCGTCCACACATTCACTTGCCAGAGTTGAAAAATATTTGTCCATCAATTCTATAAAATATATATTTATGTTATTTTAGAATTTACAATCCTCGAATTTTTAAGCCTTTTTTTAAATTAATTCTTCTTGTGATTTTAGAACGATTTTTTTCTATAATTAGGAATAATTTGGATGTTACAAAAGGTGATATTTCAAGACATGAACATCTTTTACAGGAATGAATTCTGCTATGATCTTCATAGCTTAATATGTATTCTGTAATTCAATATTGTGCATTATGGTCCTCTAACGTTCCGGATTTCTTTGGCTTATGTTATAGGTGTATTCTTGTGCCTATAAGGGTCGAAATGCGTACCTGAGTGGTTGATTTTTATTTACGAGCACCTTTCACGACCCTGTGAGATTAAAAGCATTTGCACGTGTTACAGACATATAGTCATAGGATTTTTCAATGTTCGTCAAATATAGGGGTCTCTTTTGGGTCAATATACAATATCTTTAACTGAGAGAGGGCGAAAGAGTCTAAGAAAATTAAAAAAAAGAATTCTGATGGCTCGATCTTTATCTGTCAAGGAGATTTTTGTAGATGTTTTTTTTCCCCTTCAATTCTTCTTTAATTTCGACGAGAGTATTAAATTTTGATGGAAATAATTCAATATTCAATTTTGTGAATATTATAATATTTTTATACTTTCAAGGTTTTTTTGTTAAGTTGAAGGTGAAAAGTTGAGAAATCTCTCTGAATGTATTTTGTGTATATAATATTTCAGTGCGAGTCTGAAAACGATTTTTAGGTTTTTTTCAACTGCTAATTCCCATAACCACCAGTAGAATATATTTATCGTTCCTTGAATTCGTTTCTGCAGATCAAGAAAGCCTATTTACATAATTCAGTTTTTCATTACGAAAGAGATTCTGGCCATGGGCGTTATAATATACACGTCTGTAAGAAATAATCTCATTCGTCTAGAAATTGTCTTCTTGAATTTTTCAAGATGCATTAAAAAGGGACTTTTTTTCAAATCTTTGAATTTTTATTATAAAAAAAAAGTAACTTGAGAAGAAATTAGTGTAGTTTTGGGAAAATGGATTTTTAAATATTCTTTCTAAATGATCCGTTAAATATGAATTCAAAAAGTTGTAAAGCTCAGTGGGGTAATTATTTTTGGAAAAATAATTTACATTTTTGAGAGAGTGAAAATTCATTCTTTTCATTTACTGGGATATTATATAGAAATGTCATCTGAAATAACAATGGTTTTCGTGGTACAAATCACTATTTGGGGATTGGTCATCAGTTGTAGTATTTTGAAAAATATGATGAGCATTCAACACAGATAATCTCATCGTTGAAGTTTCTCTTTGGGATAAATTCAAAGTGGCGTGGTGGTCGGTTCGTAAATGATGGTCGCACCTTGGATTTACGGTTACATTCCCGTTACCATGGGCCCTAAGGAAATTGTGGGTATCTTTTCTGATATGGTTTCCATTACTATATGGGCTACAAAAGAAAAGCATTCTTTCTTTTCCGACTTTTATTCGAAAAAGCCTCTCTTTCCAATCTATATTATTATATAGAACATATAAAAAAAAACGTATACTTCTGCGCAGACTTTATCTGCAAAGAAACCCACCAGCAATATATTCTATATATATTCATTTTTTCCCCTAAAATCTGCTCATGAAATCATCCATGCGATGGCAATAATGTTTCATCTTATACATGAAAACTGTTGCCAAGGCGAACTCCTTTATTATTGCAACAAAATTTTATAGAAACTTATTGCTAAACTATATTGTAAATTTTCAAAATCTAATTTATATGGCGAATTGTTTATAAAAAAAAAAAATTCTATTAAATTCAATCTTGAATAAATTGAATAAAAAATGAATCAAACGCCAAAAATAGCGTCTAATTGGAAAAGCAATGTTTTTTTTTCATATATAGAAATCGGTTCTGAACAGAAATTAATTTGATTTTGCCGGAAAAGGAAATTTCCCGCTTTGAAAATGATTGCGTGAGCTATAGACATTGTGTGTTGTACGTGAATGCATTTACGAATCTAAATGACTCAAACGATCATTGTCACTTTTACGCGATTTTCTCGATGGAGAAGGGCCCTTCGACTTGTGTTGAAAATAACGAACCGTAACGAACCGCTAGTTTTCTTTCCGGCAATGAAACCGGAAATGTTGGGGTCCCATGTTACCATAACTATGTTGTTTTTCTGTTTTTATTAAAAACTTTATAAAAAAAATATCATAAAGGGTTAAGAAGAGATTTTATTTTAAAAGAAAATTATTGAAAGATCTTAAACTAAGATCTTTCAATAATTCCCAAATAGATATAATTATTTAAAAATACCAGTGGAATATGTGATTAATTTATTTTAACCTTCGTTAACCTTATTGTCTTTAAGGTGTTGAGTATATAAAATTATTTTTAAACCATACTAAAAATATATTTTTCACGAGTCTTGCTAAAATTTTCATCAGCCTTTCAAATTTTTTCCTTTGTAAATTGTTTTCCAAGTTTTTCTTTTACTTTATTTTTTTATATAGGAAAGTATTTTTATTTATTTTTTAAACTTTGATAAGAAAAGACAAAAAAAAAATAATAAAATTTCTTGAAACATTTTCGCGAGTTGAACGAAGGACATTGTGACATCGAACTTTGTCTAAGTGGGTGTATATGCTTTTTATACTAAAAGATATAGAGAAAGAGAGAGGGAGAGGCGTTCTTTTTTAAAAAAATATGCACACGTGCTTGTCTGTTTTTGCTCGCGCGTTTGCTTTTGCGTTTTAGCGTGATGGTTTTGCTTACGAATGCGATTTTAATGCACGCGCACTGCATACTGCAAGTATATTGAGAACGTTGATAAATGTTATTAGAAAAGGACATGTACACTTTTCATAAAGAGTTTGTACATCATTTTTTCTTTTTTTTTTTTTTTTGTCAATTACTAATCAAATATTATCGCACAGGTTGAAAATTGTTCCTCTGCGTTTAAAAATACAAAAGTATATATATATTTCACGTCAGCAAACCACTTGGCTAGGCTGAATAAATTTATAAGCAGATGCAACATTATCTCTTGTAATGTAAACTCAAAATTTCTTCTTTCGAATAATTATATTCTGTAATTCGCCGCTGAATTAATATTGTTTCAATCTACATAAAATTGTTTCACAATTTTATTCGTACTTTTTTTCTTTTATTAAAATGTTTTCAGTTAAAAATTGTAAAAAATGAATTTTTCTTTTGTTTTATTATCTCTCTAAATCTGAATTAGTAAAAATTTTAAACAGTAGTTAAATGACCATTTTAGGTCAACAACAACAACAAAAACAAAAAAACAGTCCATCAACAATGGAACTGTGAAGGATGTGACCCCAAAAAAAAGGAGCAGACGGTACTAGACTAATTCCGTCAATCAACACCCTTTAGAGGGCTAGACTCCATTTTTTCCCCTGTAGAATTCCCCCCCTCAAAAAAAATCTCTAGAAAACCTTCTGGAGTAGGAAACAGTGAACAATCACCAAAAAAAAATTTGTTCCCTGTTTCCATCAAAAATGTAACCATTCATATAGACAAAAATGGCCAAAGAAAAAAAATTCCCCATCCATTAAACGATAGACTCGTGAATTGGCCAGGAATCCATAACAAAAACCATAAGGAACAATGGTTATGGTTCATAAAAAAAAAATGGCTGACCCGCATGTTGTTTTTTCGTTTCATTTTTGGCCTCTGCAGAGATGTGTTTGCTGTCCAACAACATTCGTGACTATTACTTTGTGTCACAAGGAAAAACCACTATTCCTGGTCTTGATGATGGCGAGGAACTTATTGTTACCGACGTAAGTGCATGTTTACATGTATGGTGGACTCTTGAGAATTTATCAAAAAAAAAAATATTAAAGAGTTCCACTAATGTTGGCGCAAAAATTAGTGCCAACATGTTGCAGTATTGTTGCGTTTTTTTGTTGCTTCTAAGTATATATGTTGTTTGTCTTGAACTATGTTGCCGCCACTCTTTTCTCATATATTCTTTCTACGTCTCCATTTTTATCTTGATTCTATTTCTGATTCTATTTCTGATACTATTTCTATTTCTGATTCTATTTCTGATTCTATTTCTGATTCTATTTCTGTTTCTGTTTCTATTTCTGATTCTATTTCTGTTTCTGTTTCTATTTCTGATTCTATTTCTGATTCTATTTCTGATTCTGATTCTGATTCTAATTCTGATTCTAATTCTAATTCTAATTCTAATTTTAATTCTA